>QLOK01001421.1:0-78643 GCA_003313805.1 Tricholoma flavovirens
AATGGGTGGTATCTCTCCACAAATGGATTCAGAAAGATATTGGAAACATCCTTTTTCGTCACCGGCGTCAAACCTAGTACCTGAAGCTGTGCATGAAGTGATGCGGGACTGTGGTGAAGATTGTCCGGCAGAATGAAAATGGCAATAAGCATGACGAGCCGAACTGTGGGATCAGAAGAAGGAAAATCTGTGAAGAGGTAGCGGAGAATTTCGATGGTTGGTCCATGGGAAATTAATCGCGTTCCAATAAAACTCTGTGGCGTGAACGTTAGGTAGGTATACCTCAGTGAGGATCCGTAATACCTTAATCAGATCTTCAACAAGGCGGCTGGAATGATAATCCTTCAGGAAATGGTTTGACGTGCTGAGAAAACATTTTACCTCAGTTCGAAACACAGGTCACCCGACTTGTCAAGCTGCTTTAAAGCGGTATATCCGGCATCGTTTGTCTTCGCTTCCATGCATACTTCTGCGGCTACCGTACGGCTCACAAACATTCTAAAAGTGATCAGTTTTGAGTACTCTAAAGCGAGTAGTCTAAAGTGGGCACACTCACGTAGGGTCAAGCCTGCACAGCTCCCGAATATTATGAGTAATGTCTGTAGCTAGGGACTCATCCGCTGATATAGGTTTTTCAAACATTTTGCGGAACACAAAGTCACGGTACTGCAGTGGAAATGGAAAAGCAGACATAAGATATGCTCTTCGAAAAACGGAGTAAAGCCTACCTTGGAATCCATACAAAACCCGTTTTCAACAGCGTATGATAAGAGACGGGGCTCGATAGCCAGCGCGATAGGAAACTGCGCCATGATGGGATCCTACATACGGTCAGTAAAATATTCGTGTATATTAAAGGTTGGACTACCTTATTCGAGAATGGGATGAACTGCAGAACGATTCCGTTCAGCAAATAAGACTACCTGGCGACAAAAGAATACTCACATTGTACTTTTCTAATAGCTCCCGAACAGTCTCCCAACTTATGCTCTTTGCTTGCGTTGGTAATCTACTTTCCTTCAGGAATGTGGAGAACACATAACCATCATCTTCACTCTACAAGATTGACGTTTAGGAAGGGACATGAATTATTGATAGGAGCGCAAAGAGACCTTTCCTCGAGGGATTTCTCCGTATCTTTCTTCCCCACGTTGCAAAAGATGGGTGAAAACACGCAAGGGTAAGTTGCGGACCCACGGTGTCTTTATGAAATGGGATTGGGTGTAGAAGTAATGGTGCATTGACACTTGTATCAAGTATCTGGACAAGTGAGCGCCGCTGGAGAGAAGAATCTAAAAGTGGGCCCCAGGGATTAAGCAGTGCCGGTTAGTCTCGGTGAGCGAAGATGGTCTACATACATCAAGAACTTGGTTGTCAATGATTTTGGGCCGCCCGAGAGCATGAAACATGGCCTCAATAGGTCCATAGCGAGCGAGGAAGTAGTTCGCGCGGACATATGGGTCTTGAGAGAAGCGGTAAAAGCGCTTCGAAACCAGTGTCAGGGGGGTAGGGTCGATCAACTCATAGAAGATCAGTTGAAGGACTTCATCTGAAGAGAAGCATTTAGTTAGGGACCGGTAGTGGCAAGTCGGTTATACCGGCTGCTCACCGCAGAGACGTTTCATAATTAAAAGGGTCTGAAGCTGGCAGAAAAGAGAGTGAAATGGAGAGCAAAAAGAATGCGGGAGACGGGAGATTGGCACGGCTGGGTTGTCGTTGTTGACGACGAGGGCTGTGATGGCAGAGAGAACTGGAATGAGATTGAGCGTGGTGGTGGAACACCAAAAGTATCAAATTAGGACGGAGTTTATTTTAGTAAATCAAATTTCTAAATATGGTTAAGTTAATCTTATCAAAATTGTCTTTTGTAGTAACTCCTCCATATTTGCCACGGCATCTTCCAATCTCTTAGCTGTAATTCCGGCTTAAATATATCAAAGTTAGCCTTCTCCAGTCGCGTTAAAAAGCTGGCCACCGGAACCTGTAACCAATCGGAGTTTCCATCTTTTAGTTACTTGGTTTGTTCTCATCACAAACTTAACTCACCCCAATCAGAAATATTGGCATGGCACTTGTTGGAATTTTGCCTCCCATCACTTCATCCTTAAACATATCACGAGCAGTGAGCAGGTGGTCGTTTCCCGTTGTTGCAAACTCAAACACTGCGTCCTCAATCCCTGTGGCCTGTGGTCCTCGGCGGAACACGTCCTCCTGGGTAACACCGTGCCTAGCGGTGACGTCCGCCGGTATTATCATACGTCCGTTCTTCGCGTGAAAAGGCAGGGCACGAAGCAAGGTGGTGAAAGTTTGGGCACAGCCAAGGTGAGAAGCCGCGTGCGATAGCGTCGATGAAGTAAGGTTTAGCATGGAGAGCAATAGATAGAGCATAGAACTAGATGTAGATTCCGCATGGGCAACCAAGGACTCCGTTGTAAGATGCATCGGCGTGTACAACTCTGCATCCTGAAAACAAATACGATAAATAAACAGGAAGTGTGTAAGTGGATGATGGACGTACCCGCGCGTCAACGATCCGTTTAAGATGATACAAAGGTAAATGGACACGCTCCGACGCCGTATGCAAAGCGAGTGCAATTGGATGTCTCGGTGGATGTCCCTATGACCCACCCGTGATCAGCTTCCGCCCTCGTCGCAAGAAAGTTGCTAATAAGCACATCACTGATCCCTTTAATAGCATCCCTCCAGAACTGCATTCGCATCTGGCCGATAGTTTGGTTTGAGGTGTTGTCCTGTATCTTGGCCAGCTCAACCTATGCAACGGTTGCATGTTCATTTAATGGAACTGATCATCTAACACCGCGCGACGCACGGAAAATGCTTTGAGCGCAAAGTACCCACCTTGTAGGTCCTTTGGGTAGAATTGCGATATCAGGAACCCTTCATAATCGTGTTTCCGAACGAGCTCCCTGCAATACCCTGTTGGATCTGCTAATGAGTGTTCTGAGTCTGTGTGTACAGCACGGCTAGGGTGGCAGCCAAAAGATAGTCCCCGAGCATGGTGCCTGACGAGAGTTGATAACCAGTTCCATTGAGGTTTTGTCCGAGGTATCATAGCTCAAGAGAAGGTTTCACTGAGTCTTTACTGCTTGGAATTGAGGTTTTGAAGTCACATGGTTGTTCCTACTTTGGGTGAGAATCGAGATAATTTACATGGGGTAATAATATTAATAATATGCTAAAAAGCTTTCCACAAAATTCATAACCTATTATAGAAAAGACAGGAGTTTTAATGTTTTAATGACAAAGCTCAATAGTTTCTTGATAGTCCTCAGGCCAATAGCCCCGGCAGATCCACTGGCTCTGGCAGGGAGGAATTTGCAGACCAAAATTATTTGCCTCGCAGCCAATTGCATGGGAATATTCTAAATAAGACAATAGACAGCCCTCATGAAACTGACAATTTCATCCAAATATGTTATCGATATTTTCGGTCCGCAAATTCCTCCCTGTAACCATCATAATGGGTAATACCATTAAGTTCGCAATAATTCAATTCAATCTGCCTTATTTTGTTCTTCAGTGTATACACTCCTTGTAAAAGTTACGCTTGCCTACATCCTTGGAACTGGCGTAAATTGTTCTGATAGGTAGTGATTTGACAATTATTCAACATTATGGTATTACACCCTACGAGCGATCTGAAGTAAACTTTGCCTTCGATCCTTTAGATATCGTATCGTTTGCTTTGCGCTGCGAACCCACAACACGGAGTCAAACAGATAGGATGTCGGAGAGCTGTAGACCAAGACGTACCTCGGCGGGATGTCCAAATTCAAGGCCGCCATAGCTTTGACTCTGGCTTTTCGTGCAGAATCCAACGTTGGCTTACATCGCCTGAATGCTTCAAGTTCTCTAAATGCAACCCGCTTCTCCTCCTTCAAGTTTGCATCGGTATCTATAATTGGCGCAGTCTCCGTGCCATCGACTGGAGCACCGTCCTGTACTTTACCAGTCTCCCCCCCAGCCTTTTTCTCAGTATGGTCTCGTACCATCAGTCGTATCCGCATACCCTCCCATCCCAGAATGTCGGCACGAGTTTTTGAGACATAATTATCTAGACCGTTATGCTAATTGCCAGTGTCAGGCGGCCTTGGGTGAGCAACCTAGGGTGGACTGCTGACCTTCTTTATCGTTTTCAAAGCTCTTGTTGTAACTTTGACACGAACATTTTCTCCGAGGGTGTCAGAAAATAGTCGTTTGCGTTGTACGTTTGGAAGCCACGTTCGTCGCGTCTTATGTTTTGAGAAGGGGACATTGTTTCCGTATTGTTTCGTTCTCCCTTGGAAAAGACCAAGTTGTGAGCGCTTGAACGGCTGTGAGATCACAGAGAACACAGGAAAACTTGGGAACATAAGTAGTATTCGAGTTTGAAAACAGTTGAAGTAGCGGCTTGTTTGGCAGGTCACGGTGTTGGTCACGGTATACTCTATATAGTACAACTTTCATGTCTGGGAAGTCCGGACTTCAGAGAGAGGTCCTGGCTCTTTATAGACGGTATGCGCTTTCTTTCTCAATGCCCCAGCGAGGTGACGTGTTCATTATTAGCTCAAAGGGCTCTTCGGATGGTTAATATAAAACCACCACCAACCAGACTAAAGTTTCTCCTTCTCGTGCGGTACACATTCCGTGCCAACGCCTCAAGTGTTTCTCCACGCGATGTCAGTGCCGTTGAACACTTGATGAGAAAAGGAACGAGGCAGCTTGAGATGTACGAGGATCATGGGGTTAAAGAATGCTGGGTGTCGGAGGAGATGCTAGCGTGGGACAAAATGCGGAAAGCACAGAACTTGAAGCCCGAATGGAGACCAGACAGCCTGAGGTAAACTTCATATGCAGTCCCTGTGCAACTGTTGGTCCTCACAGAAAGTATATGTACTGTGATCTACCGACGTCGTTTACTTGAGGTTTGATGGTCTCCAAACAGTCCCACTGTTGCTGCATTAACAGCTTTTGGTTGTGTCGAAGAAACTCCTGGATCGGTTTCTTCACTGACTTCTGGCTGCCTTGCTTCGGCATGGGGCGGCCCTGACGGATCTTCTTCCGCACCTTTTCCAACGAGTTCGGCTGGAGACACATCCACAACAGTTTCCGGCGCATTACCCCTAGCCTCCTGCGCTTCCTTCCGTACATCACGGTTTAATCGCTCTGCTTCCTTTCGAGCCTTGTATTCACGCCTCCGCTGAAGATACTTGCGTTCCGCTTTGAATTGTGTCGCCTGATGTTGAAGTACCACCTTGTCGTAATGCTCCTCTCTCTGTTGTTCGGCAATCTTAACTGCTCCTTCATACGCTAGACGCCGTTCGTTTATGACGGCCTTAATACGGGCCATCGACTTGCGGCACTGAGAAATCGTTAGGTAGTGATTGCTGCGAAACGAGCCGAACCTACTTGATGAATTTTTTCTAACGATACTTGTGTCCCGGTGTCGTTAACACCCATTCGCCTCGTTTCTTCCTTCTGCGTAGCCAATAGATTCCGTTCTCTCAGCAAGACGTACCAAAGGGTGTGTAGATCCCTGAAGCTTTTCAGCCGTAATTCGGAAGCTCTCCAACTCCTGCCTACACGTTATCAGTGCCGGATATACGGAAGCTTGCAAATGACCTACCCGTCACAAGCTGCGCTTTCTCTGGGGTTTCAACCACTTCATACCTCGCATCGCCGACCAGTTCGGCATCTTCCTTTCTCCTGAAGAAGGCATACAACCCATGATCTTCTCTAACAGGAATCCTCTCTTTCGATAGAACCTGAACACTTCTCGATGGATGTTGTGTGGGAGTAAGAGTTGGTTGTGCGGGTCTCGGAGGAGCTGCAATGATTGTGGACTCGGTTGTTGGTGTAGAGATTACGTCCGCCAAAGCACGGATGGTCGGTCGTCCATTTGTCAGTCGTGGAATAAGTTTGGGAGCCGTCCGAGCCAGCGCCAACATATTCACAAAACTTTCGGAAAGGACAGACGTGACGTGTGACTTGTCGCGTTTTGGGAACCGTCACGACAGTGACCGCCGAGTCTTGTGAGACAACTGCAATCAGGTCGTTTTCAACGATGGCCTGCTTAAACAAGCTCGCAATTCGTGGGATACGCTCGTTTGACGACAAACAAATTTCTGTTATTGAATTTTTCTCCCCAGTGACCGTCATTGTGGGTCATAACGGTAGTGGCAAGACCACCATTATCGAATGCCTCAAATATGCTACCACAGGTGACCAGCCGCCAAACACTCGAGGCGGCGCATTTGTTCATGACCCAAAGATGGCGAATGAGAAGGAGGTTAAGGCCCAGGTAAAGCTTCGCTTTCACGCCGCTAATGGCACGCGTATGCTTGCCGTGAGGAACTTGAGTGTGACAGTCAAAAAGACGTCCGGGTTGACCATGAAGACTCTTGAAAGCATATTAGCGCTAGCGGATGGTAATGCAGACAAGGGCGGAAAGGTAAGCACTGCAGTTGCAAGTTGTATTTTCTGACACCCAGGTTCAAATAGAGAGGCGTCATATCTACCAAGTGCGCCGAAATGGATAGTGAAATTCCGCAGTTGCTCGGAGTTTCTAAAGCAGTTCTTGAGAATGTTATTTTCTGCCATCAAGAAGATTCGTATTGGCCTCTCGCTGAACCAGCCGCGCTAAAGAAAAAGTTTGATGACATCTTTGAAGCCACAAGGCACGTAATGAAATTAGGCCTTCTTTCTTTACTGCTCATTGCTTGAATACAGGTATACTAAGGCACTCGATTCTATCAAGAACCTTCGTAAGGACCGTATGGCGGACCTGAAGGCAGAGAAGGAACGTTTGGTTGGGCTTTCTCGAGAGAAGGCTCACGCGGACAAGCTCAAGTCGAGAATGGCAGAGCTTTCTGCAACTATTGCAGAAAAGGAGGTCAGCTATGAGCAGACGAAAAACCAATACGAAGCCATTGTGGAGGCGAATCAGAAGTTTTATGACTATGCCTCCAAGTTCAGAGAGTTGTACGTGACGGTCGAAGGTTTGCAAAAAGAGAAGGCGAGGCTCCAGGCAGACCTAAGCGAGGCAAAGCTGAATCTGCAGGAAGTTTCGGGTGAGCCTCATTGCGAGTTGAAGGCATCCCTTCCATTACCCTCATTCTAATCTCCTAGACACCGATGAGGAGCTTCATTTGCGTTTGACCCATTTTGACGACCACATCAATACCCAAAAGCAAAAGAAGCGAGCGGAGGATACAAAGACCCAGGACCTCGAGGAGGAACTTCTCAGTGTCCGGAAGCAGCATACTCAATTGGTTGCAGCCCACGGAGGTCTTGTAGCGGAGGCTGATGTTTGTTGTTGAATTTGTGAACTGCATTGATAGCTCATTCACATGAATGACAGGCCCAGAAGCATAGGATTACGGAGCGAGAACAACTGATCCACGACATCAGCGAGAAGTATGGTATTAAGGGATTTAGTCACTCGCCTTTGGAACGTGAGAAAGTCGTGGAGTTCCTCACAAGACTCGGTGATGTTCAAAGAAAGCAAAGTACTGAACTGGAGAAACGTCAAGTGCGTCTTCTGCAATGTTCGGGCATACATGCATCATTAATATGTTCCTTCCATTTAGGGTGACCTCCGAGCAAAAACTGAAGAATTTAATCATAAGTCAAGGCAGTTGCATAAGGAATTAGAAAGA
This sequence comes from Tricholoma flavovirens, assembly GCA_003313805.1. Taxonomy (NCBI): domain Eukaryota; kingdom Fungi; phylum Basidiomycota; class Agaricomycetes; order Agaricales; family Tricholomataceae; genus Tricholoma; species Tricholoma flavovirens. The sequence continues at coordinate 7,659 of QLOK01001421.1, forward strand.
CACAAGCTCCAGAAGCAGAGCCTGCGCGACCAAATCGTCAGTCGTTCCCTTGACGATACCTTCGTGCCTCATCGGAATGCAGGCACAACGACAATCTTCCATATCTGAAGCTGAGCGCAAGGTTGAAAATCAGCAAGGCCTTCCATCTCAGCTCAAGGCACTTCAAGGTGACATTGAAGAAAAACAGACACGGCTCACAAAGATTAAAGCCGATGTGGGCGATGCCAAGTATGATATGCATCTCGCCGAGCAAACGGAAAAGGCAAAGCGCTTGGAAGAACAGCGGGAGTCTCTCAGTAGGGAGCTCAGAACATTAAGCATCCAGGCTGACTCAAGGGCTAAACTGGACTTGAAGAAGGGAGAAGTCAAGAGTAAAAATGGAGAGATCAATAGCACGTCGGTCTACTTATCACATTGCTATTACTGAGGCTGACAATAGCCAAGTCTCGAGATCGCTAACGCAAAGCTCCGTAAACTGGCGCCAGGCAAGAGTGCTACAGTTGAAACGATTGAGAGCGAATCGGATCGACTACTTGAGTGAGTTTTCCATCCCTCCGGTTCTTCATAACCTAAACCCACTTGATAGCGAGAAGGAGAAAGTAAAGGCCGAGCTCGAGAGCTTAGCCACTACTGCAAACAATGCGCTGCAAATGGCGGACACTATGCTGACGAATCTGAAGGCACAGACCAAGGCCAAGAAAGACGAGCTTAGGGGTGAGTTTTACAAGAAATCGTGGGAAGCCTTTACTGACCTGACTACTTCATTGCGCAGCCCTGGAGAGGAAGCTAAAAAATGAGCTCGAGGCGGAATCTTTAGAAGCTGCCATCAAGGAGGCAACCAGAGAAGTTAATCACAGGAAAACGTGCGTCAAAACTCATACTTCCTTACCATTCCACTCCCATGTCTTTTCCTCTAGGTTGGGTGGGAGTTTGGCTGGGGGGAGTTCAATATACGAATCCCTCCTCAGAGTGGGAAAACAGAAGAAGTTATGTACTGCCTGTAACCGCCATTTGAATGATCAGGAATTAGTCGTTTTCGAGAAATATGTGGGTGCTCTTGTAACAATATTTCCTCAAACTCACGATATTCTTGTTATGTAGATGCAAGAACTGATGAAGAAAGCATCCCCTACTGCAATCGCGGAGAACAAGGAAGAAATGAAGGAATGGGAAAAGGAGCTAGAGAGGTTGCAGAACCTTATGCCTGTGCAGGCCTCCAAGATTCAGATCAAATTGAAGGAATTGCCGGCGTTGGAGGAGCAGATTAAGGAACAAGAAGGATCTTATCCCGATCTTAGCCTCCGAGCGGAAGAGGTTAATTAACTGAGTAATGACATACCTCTCTTTTTGCTGATCAGTCACCCAGGCCGTGGAAAAGGTCGACGATATTAAACGGCAATTGAAGGACGTTGCGACTCTTAGGGACCATGCCAGAACCATTTCGAGGCTGCAGCGAGAAATTGAGCGTGCGGAGCAAGAAGCCCAAGCTCTCGAACGGGACCTCTTAGTTTCAGGCTCCACGAAAACGGTAGATGACGTTCAGGAAGAGTTAGACCAACTCTCAGCAGAGCTGTGAGTGTGATTCATACTACGAACGACACTTCTGCTATAATTATTTGACAGCCGTTCAATTGAGAAGGATAAAAACCGCACTATACAAGATCGGGAACGTCAAAACGCTGCAATCCGTAACATTGAGACAAGTCTTCACTCAATGGAATTGGATGAACGCGACTTGAACAATGAAATACGTGAAAAGACCAGTCTAGAGGAACGAATCGAGGCGATGAAGCAGGAGATTGCCGTATTCATGACCAGCATGAAGGTATTGTCTAAAATAATCAGTTCATCGCACAACAGTTGACCTTGTACAAGGATCTGGATACCAGCATCTCAGAAGCACAAGCTCCTATTGATGCGCTCGAGATGGACTATAAGCAGATGCAGACCGGTCTAAATTTGAAGATCAGCGAGGCCCAACGCCTGTCACAGGAGTTGAACATGAGCGTTGATAAGCTTGCTCATACAAACAAAGGTGTCGAGCGGTACAACTCTTTGCTCGATATAGCAGCTACACGAAATCTGACTTTTCACAACAGGTATGTGAAAGACAAACGGGCTCGGGAACTAGAAAATTGTGCGAACAGCATTGAGCAATGTGAGCTGGACGTTCAACAACTCAATCAACGGATTGAGAAGTCAAGAGAAGTGGTAAAGGCAATTGAGAAAGAAATCAATGCAAGTGGAGCCTCTCTCGCTAATTATCGCGAAAATGTCCGCGTTCGGAAGCTTGTGAAAGAGATCACAGACACTCAGAAAGAGATCGACTCCCATGATATGGAGGAAGCTGGAAGAGCCCGAAGAAACTTTGAAGCTAAGTATGGCCCAGCGAAGGAAAAAGAAAATGCTCTCCATACGTCCGTACGTCCCGCTTTAGACACATCAATGGACCACGCTAATGTTACCTTCAGTATTCCCATATCGCTGGTGAAGTGAGCTCGCATAAATCTCAACTCAAGGCTTGGGAGTCAGATCTCAAAGAGTTCAAAGACATCAATAAGCGATATACTGATCAATTGATCAGAGTCAAAGTAATGTTTTCGGAACACTTGCAATATTCGTGATAAACTAACTCCATAACTTAGATGTCTGACATGGCAAATAGTGACTTGGAAAAATATGCCAAGGCTCTTGACAAGTGAGTTGCCACGGGCTTCTAGGGTTTTGAGTTCTTAAAGAGCTGCGTAGCGCGATCATGAAGTATCATGGTCTAAAAATGGAAGAAGTGAATGACACGATGAAGCATTTATGGAATAAGACTTATCAGGGCACAGGTGTGTTTATTCGTACTTCGCAGCAGTTGTCTCACTGATTGTGTATAGACATCGATGGAATTAAAATTCGTTCTGATGTTGAAGGTGGAGCTTCCAAACGATCGTATAACTATCGCGTTCGTGATGAGGTGTGCTGTCATATTTTCTGCCACTAATTGGCTTTTCAGGTCGTCATGACTAAGGACCAAGTGGAGATGGACATGCGTGGTAGGTGTTCGGCTGGACAAAAAATGCTAGCTTCCATCATCATTCGACTCGCGCTTTCCGATTCCTTTGGCCAAAACTGTGGCATTCTCGCATTGGATGAACCTACTAATGCCTTGGACACGGAGAACATAGATGCGCTTGCCGCCAGCCTTGTAGAGTTCGTTACACCTTCGAGATTTTCAGATTTTTTCTAAGCGATTCTCCCACAGCATCATTAACGAAAGGAAAACTCACTCGAACTTCCAGTTGATAATTATCACTCATGACGAGAATTTCCTCCGAAAGCTTGGTCAGGCCGATGTCATGGAATATTATTGGTTCGTTCTTTACGCTTTTCTGGACATGTCTCATCAGATTCACTACAGGCGCGTCTCGAGAGACTCGCGACAGAAGTCTGTCATCGAGCGACAGAGGTTTAGATAGATGTGATTTTTATTCAGCATTTCCGCGAGTCGACATCCATTTCTGATATGTATCTCCAACTGGTCCCGATTCCGTACGCTGCTTAAGTGTCGTGACAGACCTGATTGGTTCCAACGTTGTATTAGCCTGGCAAGCTGTCCACGGTCAAGATTTTTTCAGCCAGTGGGTCGAACCCGCTGCATTGGATATAGCTTTCGATGTTGATCGATATCTATCTTCGGACGTCAGCAATGCCTTTACTGGACGACTTAGTTCGGTATATTCATGCATGAACATTCAGCTACTTAGCGAAATGTCTGTCCAGCTACTAGTGATCCTTCTGAGTCTGACGTGGTTCATACGCATCTACTACTTTATATATAAATTCTCTTGAGTAGAATACAAGACCCAGTGGTATGGCCAGACGAAATTTCGATTGTTGGAAGAGTCTTCAAACAGTCGCCATTACAACTTTGGTCAGCTTCAATTGCGTCCACATAGTACTATCAGTGGCCGGGAATTGCAAACTTCAAATATTTGACTTATCAATTTCTACAGCCTTCCACAACACATTTTGAGCTCTTAGATTCAAATCCTATGTCATTTTTATTGTTCTTTATGTCCTCATAAATTTTATATATTTTTATACAAAGTGATTGAGGTCAAGGTGCAGAAACTTGACATTCAACCTTCACGATATGCAAATCATGCGGTCACCAGTCGTCACGGTCGGATTTGGCCGGTGTTTGTCACTCTTTGTCACGCCCAAATGATTGTTTTTAACACCTAGTAGGAGAGCAAACGAGGTTCCACAGCTTGGCACTTTATGGGCCCTGATATAGGGCCTAGGATGCTGCTTGAGGGCACCTGCATAGTGGCATAATTATATACCATGTTGTCATTGAGATAGTGGGGGTCTATATGCTTACACTAGCATCATGTTCATGCTTTTCGAGGTCCTGAGTTGCAACCACCTCCGATTTTCTCATTCTGAATTGACAAAGTGATTTGTATATATGCCATTCATATGCATGATTTTTGTCGAAACAAGGAAATGACGGGAAGGGGTTGCAATTCATGGTTTGCACATCTGAACGGGCATAGTTCGGTTGTCCTACTATATTGTGCCGAACTTCCAGTTCTTCCACCGGCCTAACTAACCACTTTCCTTCAAATTCTTCCTGTAGGGATGGATTTCGCCGTATGCTTGCCGACAGACTCCCCCGTTCGCCTTGTGCCACATCCTACTGCTCGAAGTCAAGCAGTCGCAACCTCCCATCTCACCGCAGGCTCAGTGATAATCACTATTCCGTCCCTTGTTACAGTACTGTTGGCTTCAGAAAAGGGTCGCAGATGTGATACTTGCTTCAGGTTACCGTCCGAGCAGTGTCAGCTACGGAGGTGTACCGGGTGTGCATCGTATTGGTATTGTGATATCCAATGTTTGCCCTTGGATATCTTCACGTCTCGGTCGCTAGGCTGATCTACCTCATCGTTAGGCCAGACCATGCAATGGAAAGTCCATCACAAGAAGATGTGCAAGCTGTATAATCAGTATACCTCCTCCCATCGCTTTCAGTCCCTTCCCTTGCATGAAAAGCTGGACTCTCTTCTCCTATCACATTTACTATATTGTGTCATATCGACAATGCCGCTAGACAATGATTCTGTGTCTACCTTTCGTAGTCTACTACCTGGTCCTGCTCCTAGTTGTGATATTCCCGTCCCTCCCTTCGGACCTTCAGTAACGGCAAACTCGGTGAATGATCTGTACTCGCGGTTTGGGAACAACAACTTTGCCATTCATTCTCATCTAACCACTATTGGTCATGGAATATTCCCTCTCGCTAGTCGATTGTTCAACCATTCGTGTATTCCAAATGCTGCAGCAAAATTTATCTTGTCGCCATCAGAGCCAGTGACGATGGTAGTCGTTGCGCTTCGGGACATTTCTCCCGACGAGGAAGTGAGATTTTTCATCCCTTAATCTACTAATGGAATGATATTTGGCTATATTCAGATATGTTTGCCTTATCTCGATCCTGCTCTGCTGCAATCACGCCAACAGGTGTTTGACCTCACATACGGCTTTCGATGTACATGTCCATCGTGTCAATTCATAGAAACGATGGGACATATTCCATCCCCTCCTTCGAGCTCAGATGAACTCCGTGCAGTTGCAGATATGTCCCGAGAATTCGTAGGAGTCAACAGCCTTTCTTATACAGAATTGCCAGGTAAACCACAGACAAACATTCCGCGTCCTTTGCTCTGCGTCTTGCACGAGGAATATTTGTCAACTCTCTCGGAGGCCTTCAGCAGAGCATCACATGAAGGTCAATACGACTTGGCATTGGATTCTGGACTAACCTTGTTAGCTGTGTACATCATGATTTACCCAGCCAACTATCCTCAAATTGGTGAGTGAAAGCAATCTGGTCTTATCTTGCTTATTTAATGGAGGACAGGCATGCATTTGTTGGAATTAGCCAAGTCGGCGTGGAATAAGATTATTATATCTTCAGATATGGACAAAGATGCAGAAAGCGTAGCGGAAGAACAAGTCCGGGGCTTTTTATCTTTAAGCCGCAGGATCCTGGTGATATTCGGGCCGGAAGGAGATGATGATGGTCCCCTGCAGGAGATCGAAACCTTGCAAACGTTGTTGGATGGTGAAAAGATTCGTGATATGGGTATCAGTTAGTCATGTAAAAGCATGCTCACCTTCATGCGTACCAAATTTTATTGTTCTCCCCTTAAATTTTGGCCCCCGCATTCGAAGCAACCTACGGCACGTTTCTTGAACATGTTCCATTTGCGAGAGGTACTTGATATCCTCATGGCGCTTCTTGCTTACGATAGGCACTACCCAGGTTGTCTATGTTCGTTGCAAGGCAATGCAGTCTTCCCTTCGGCTTTCACTTTTTGTATCCGCTTGACGACTGTTGCGTCTTTGCTATCCCGAGCCTATATGGAACTACACACTCTACAAATACTTACTAGTACACCTTGACCATAATTCCTAGCTATTCATCCCGCCATGCCTTCGTTTCGGGCTCCCTTTCGCTCACCTAGGTTATATCGACCACTCCACTCGTTTCACCTTTCGTCGGTGGAAACCGCTGCTTATATGGACAACAACGCATCACAAAGGATTAACTTGGCTTCCCCTGTGGCCGAAGTAAACGAAGTTGCACCTCTCAATGTGACAATCCCTCTGCAGGGCTCCACCACCACAATAGTCGCTGGTTTTTATACCTACCCTTTCCTTTGCATTTATCGGCGCCCGCTCAACTGTAGACGACCCCTACTTCCGACTGCTGCTGGACGAAACTGCGAGAATATCACCTGGGGTACCCAAACTGCAAGATTTTACCTGAGTTTGCACTGATCTATCTCGTCGCAGCTTGTCCTTTTAGGAGAAAATGTGGATATCGATATCGACGAACCGTCCGTTACCGTACGGTGGTCTGTTATTGCTTGCGGACTAGATTTCGTCCTCCCCAACTCGACAAACGTCCATGGAAGTAAATCATGCGGCCTACCAGCCTATCCTTTGCATGTCTACGTTGACAAGTTAGTGTGGTCTTACTGTCTTGTATAGCATTACGGCTCAGTTTGGCCAGCGCTCAAGAACCCACGAGAACCTATGATCCATTCCGTAACCTGTTTAACAGAGCCATTGGCTCTCGTAGATGGTGAGTAAAGCAGTGCTGTTACCGCTCTAACTACTAACCGACGTACATGACCGTCAGCGTCCAGAATCCCGCCCAGTTCGACAGCGAACACGTTCTCGACGTCCACACAGCGCACCTGTACCCTTTTGATACATATACATTATCCACTAGCATTCGAGTGCTGTCGTTCTCGAACCGAACGCTCCCCATCCGCCGGTTAACTACGATCAGTACAACCTCAAGCTTCGATATCAAGGTGGTGGATACTGAGAGCTATTCAGCCCTAGCGGACAATACCCAGGATGATAGTCGCGACATGGATATGCGAATCAGCAGGCCTGGTGTGGGCCGTGTCCTGACTCTCCTCTTATTCATAATGGCTTGGATCTTCGCACATATTACCCTTGGTCTTGTCATTATCTCCAGAGGACTTGCAGAAGTTGAATCCATTCTCAAATATCTACTTGTCGCAAGCATCATATTTGTGATAATCCCTCAAATACGGAATAGCATGCCAGATGCTCCTACTAGTAGCCTTGGCGGTGAGTGCCATTGGTTTAGGCTTCCCATACGACATTTCATGATTCAAATGATTTACAGTTTGCTATAGGTGTGTTGATTGGCATCTGTCCCCATTTTCTGTGATCCTTGTCTTTCCGTTAATGAATCTGTCAGATGCTATAGGATTCTTTCCACAAATGGTCCTCGCCGGGTTTTGTGTTATAGCCCTCCTCCTCATGGTCATTAGTCGAGAACTCGACAATATTAGACTTGGTCAAGTGTCCCGTGTTCCCCAAGTCCGTCACACTCCTGCTCCAACCGTTCTCCAGCCTCAGCTTCCATTCGCGTCCACAACTAATTACGATTCAACTGAGATACCTGAGAATGATATATATCGACTCTCGAAACACTATGTATTTCCTCCTGTGCTAGCGCTGCGTCCTAGCAGCCATCGCAGATCAAAGACTACGTCACGGATGATGGAAGAGGGTGAAATGCCGGCTACTAGTAACTAGGCTAGAATGCTAGATACGTGTCGTTGCCACTTTCTTGGAGTACATACCTGTTTTCTTTGCTGTTGTGCCTGATGTGATTCATCGTATCCAACATACCGGGCGTCGGACTGTTATCTAGCCCAATGACTCGGAAGGTCCACGCCGTCCATGTGCAGGCTTGGTGACCAATTTCCCAACCTGAACCTCCCGAATAACTTTTCTACATGCATAACATACACGGCGAGGTAATTACAAGTCGCCAAAAAGACGCTTTCTGCAATGAATAATCAGGAACATCTTATCAAACTGAGGGCAAGATGGACGCTCACAGTCGCACAGGAGCCTCGCTGAAGAACGTGTTGCCGCCTACCATCTCGCGAGTCCAAACATCTCTCATGAACCAACCCACGTGTCCAACTGCACAACCTACAAGATCACCTGCAGCAGCTCTCCAAGTCCCATTCAATACCCACGAGAATGCCACTAGAGCGACAGGCAGATATGGTGCGGTAATTGTGAGGAGTCCAAACAGAGATATTGGCGTCGACGGATGTCTGCGTGACCATAGATAGATTGGAACGAACGCAAGCGGAGATGATAGGAATGGCAAATTGAAGAGTGGAGACAATGCCTAGATATCGAGTCAGTGTGAAGCAGCGAACCATACGTGCAATACTCAACCAGAAGCATTATAGAGGATAAGAGAAGCAGCCAGAAATAGTCCGCCTTTCGGTTCGCAAAGGATGATTCCTCCAGCATCCTGCTATATCGCATGCTGCCAACTTTTCAGACAATAAGTCCAAATGAGAGCATGGTGGAGCTTACAAGAAAAATAGATGGAATATGAAATCCAGAGATATAGGCCCAAAGTAAAAGAAAGTCGTAATGGCTCGCCATGGCTACGTTCAGATCAGCTACTTCAACTACAATACATCCAATGCTGGTACCTGGAAATTGACGAAGGCACTTTTCGGGCTATAGTATAACTGGAGAGTAGTAACTACGTGGCATTGCTGCAATGTGTGAAATCGGTCAATAGGATGTGTTTAATGAATGGAGGTGCGAACCACGGCCAAGCTTGTGAGTACTGACAGCGCCAACCATGCGCGAGTAATGGGAGGAATCTGAGTTATCCAAGCTTCAATACCAACAGGCATTGAGATACGATCCGAGTACTAGTAAGAGGGAGCGATGCCGATGACGTTCACGATCACATGGCCTTCGTCACGTCACACATAAGCATAGTTAAAACTACAGTCCGCCTTGCACTAATACTAATAGTGATATATACATACATATAGTACTTACATATAAAAGCCGTGCATAACGCCAGGATATGAGTAAAAAATCAGTGGAACAGCCAAGAGGAGAAGTGGAAATCATACAGAACATACAGAATAAACAGCCATTTATCTGATATATCATTAAAGCGACCGGCGCGCGTAAGTAGGCAAGCAGGAAAAACAGCTGTACAATCCCGCTGGCTTCGGCCCGGGGTTATGATGCTACAGGCTTGAAACTTGAGGGAGCAATTTTCGAACGTGCCTTCTTGCGTTCAGCCGCAGCTGAAGCCGCATTTTCTGCCTCTTGCTTCGCCAATCGTAAAGCAGCGCTCCTGTTTGTTCGAGGAGCTATGGATGGTCTACCACATGCACTGCTTGGCCGAGGTCCGGCTTTGACGACAGGCGTCTCTGATGTACTTTCGGCTGTCTTCGGTCTAGATCCGTTTGTTGGCTGGGGGGCAAGAGAGGGGCGGGCAGCAACAGACGAGGGTCGGGGGACGGCATAACGTGATACAGGGCCTTTGCCAGAGGCTTGCGAAGCTGGGCGGGCAGGACGTTCTGGGGACTCTGTAGGACTCCCTGAGTTACTCCTGGACACGCCCGGAAGTTTCGGTGTCGTAGCACCCCGGACTACAATGAATCGTCAGGGTTACACTGGTAGTTATGTAGGCGTGGACTTACACATGAACGAGGTAGGAGGGGCATCAGATTTTCGGGCACGCAAAGCGGCACTCTTGTTCAGTCTTGGTGCCACCGTTGGTGCTTGGACTGAAGCAACAGCTATGGATTCTCTACGTTTGTGGCCTGGAATCCCTTCAAAAGTATTCTTCGCAAGATCATTTGAACTCATTGACCGTCTCCTTGTTTGTGTCTCAGGCTGAATTCCAATTCTCAGCGCCGCCGCGCGTGTCATGCGAGGAGCAAGGGTAGGAGCCGCAGTGGAAGCGACTTGGATAGTTTCCGACCGCTTGTGTCCTGGCACATTTGCAAACGTTTGCGCAAGCCGCTCCTTAGTGAGCGGTGCCCTTGGCGCAGAAGGAACTTTATCAACAGCTAGTCCTGCACGCAGGGCAGCGGCACGTGTTGAGCGTGGCATGATATCTGGATTGGTGGTTGTAGCTGGGACCGGCCGAGCACGGAAGACGAGCTTCCCATTGGAGGCGAGTTTGCCATTGCTCCCTGTATTGGAAGTCGCGCTAGAAGCCGCATAGCCTTCGTCGAATGTGGCCTTCTGCAGGGCGGCTAGAACGGAGGAGGATAACGACCTCGTAGAGCCGTAAGGTTCGTCAGGCAAGTCAGATGTGGGGAATGGAGGTGAAGATGCAAAGAGAGAAGCGATTTGGATCTCAGCAATATGGACATCGGCAGACCCCATCAGTCCGTTCTGGTGCTGTGCGATACCGTATAAGGCGCGGAGGGAAGTTGGCGCGTCCTTCCGCGCGATGTCAGGATCCTGATCACCCATGAGCGTATTCCAGACCTCCACGGAACGACGGCGTTCTAGGACGTACACCCAGACAGGACCTCTGAAGACAGGACGAGCTTAGTCGGGTTTATGAGAGCAACTGTGCACAGCAGATGGACTTACTCGGCCAAAGATGTGGCATCTTCACCGAAAAGTTCATACAATGTCTCTGGATCGGTTTCGGTATCGAAGACCATTTGCCTTTCCTTCACGATCTACCAAAATAAGCCAGCAACGCATGAGCTTCTTTCTCCATACAAATTCTAAAATAGGGGAATCAAACCTCAAAACTGGCTTCCTGGATACGGCGCTCGATCTCGAATCTGTGGCTTAGGGCATGTGTCTTGATGATAGCAACTGTACGGGTAACAGAGTGCGGCGGAGAAGAGTCATGAATTGGGGAAGCAATAGATGAATGGGCATGGTGGTCAGCATAAAGAGCGGTGGGTGATAAAGGGGGTGAAGATGTAGACATTTATGTCGAAACTATAGACAAGCTCAAGAGTCGCCGAAGCGTTGGAGAGGGAAAGATGAGACTGCCACTATGAGCCACTAGGTCACCCCTTCCGTTTCGTACCGCGAGCGGACAACGTGACCATGACAACTTCCGACCCACGCTACAGCCTGGGCACAACATCCTCTCCATCAACCTATGTACTCAAGATGGATGAAAGGTTGGATGCTGGGTATAACGTTAACAAAAGTCCCTCTTAACCTATTTAGGCGCGATCGTAATAGATTAATCGATCACCCCCATAAGTCAAACTTGAAGTCCACGTAACGTCGCCATGTACTTAGGATAGATATCTAGGATAGACATACAGTAGTTACGTCGTATAGTACTAGTGTGTAATTAATCGATACATGCGAAGAATCTATATCCAAATCCGCTTTACAATTGCAGTTGTCCGTGGTTTCATGAGCCTGACCACCATTTCCTAATCTTGGCTGAAGCATACCGGAAGCTCTTACCAAGACCTACACTGGTAATCCCTTTCAGCGACTGGACAGTGGCAGGATATCGTACAATCCTACTAATTTCTAGAATAGCACATGTCAGATGGATTAATGATACATCGAATATGACTGACCTTCCGACAGGACTACAGGTAGTCTGTCATCACCGGCTAGACGTATCCAATACGCACTTTCATCTTCTGCCTCGGGTGGCGGAATCGAAGACGATCGGGAGAAGTTGCTTTTCACTCCAGCCAACAAGTTGGAAGGCAACTTCTTGAGATGTGCAGAGCGTGCATGCGGAGATGTGTCTTGCTCCAATGATGCCGAATTTTCCGGCCATTGAACGCCGGGGAGGCCTACAACCAGGCGACGATACAATTCTCTAAACTGAGGCGATTGTTTTCGGACGATATTCCTAACCTTCCCCCTATTCTCAGCCGGGAGTATCATCCGAGGGTCGCCACTGTAGCTTATTCCTGCAAGGCGATCAAACAGCTGGGTCTCGGAGAATTCGTGGGGTAAAGAAAGGAGAGCGGCACGAAGGGCAGAGGTCAAGTTAACCTGCTGGGTTAGGCGCACACGAGCATCGTCCTTGATAATGCGAATGGGTTTGTGCATCCTTCCAGCGAGATAAAGTGTGCGCCAGTTGAGCAGGTCGGAACACAGATTGTTCACCGTCGTAACGCCATACTTAATCACCTTTATGTAGAAGCATGAGCTACCTCTCGAAATAGTGAGGAATTGCAAAATACACTCACAACTCCATTCATTGGAACATAGGCATTGAACCACACTCCAGGCCCAAATTCTTCCAACCTCGAAACGTATGAAGAGCCTAGTGTACGGGCGTGTAATGGATAGTGGCTTGGGTGCTGTTGCATATTGATAGAATGAAAATGTGCCGAATGAGTCACGGCGAAGACGAAGTCCAACATGGGAGCTTCAGCGCCGGAGCTCTCAGAAGGGTACCCATCTTGTTCAAACACTCCTGAGCCATAGGCGAACGCATAGCGGATGGGTGCATCAAACTTTGCGACGATAGATTCGAGCAGAGCACGGGTGGAATTGGACACAGGAAGCAACTGGTTTCGGCCAAAGGTAGGGGGTAAATGTGGTAATGGTCGATGCTGACGAGAAACTGCGGGTCGAGGGTGCAGGTAGAGAGATGTGCGGGGTTTTGGCGACTTGGTTAGGTGTTTGGGTGGAGGAAAGGGGAACTCTGGTGGAGTGGAGACAGTTTCCGTAGCGAGGGAGCGACTGAGGATTAGAGGCAGAGAACGACCGCGAGAACTTCTGGCTAGCATTGGCATGAAGGATCGAGTCCACGATGATCGACTCGAGGCATTCCATCTCACGTGCCACTACCAATACTATACAACTTGACGTACTACTCTCCGAGTCACTCTCTACCCAGTACACTCGAGCTTCCATATGGGCCCCTTTGTCTAAAGTCTCCTAACGAACCCAAACTCATAGTTCGCTTCCCACCATGCTTGTGACGGCTAACCTTCATCTCAGATAAGGCATTCGAACCTATGGATGATCTTCGCTCCACAACAGGCTTCACGGTCCCTGATCCGAGACCTCCCAATGCCCATGCCACTTCAATTCCACATTTAATGCTCCATAGCCATGTCAACATAAATACCGGTGTACAAACCAGTACATTCAGGACTGCATAAAGGTCCGGGAAGCGCGAGGGAGGGGAAACAATCAGCTCCATGATGTGTAAAGCAAATGCTGCGGCATATACCGCCTATTCAATTATAAAGTGAGAACCCAATGCTCGAACGACCACCACCAAGAATACGCACCACAGAGAGAAATTGTATCAGCGATTTTGTAGGCTGACGAAACGGATTGTGACCGATTATCCTGTTCCATAGGAGAAGAGTTGCAATATATTGTACAGACAACCCGTCCCTTTTTAAAAGAGGCCACATACTTCGCTAAAGTCAGAACCTCCACAAACGAATTATGAACGGAACGCAATACCTGAACACCGCAGTATTATTCACTAGCACACCCCAGGAGTATAGAGATGAGTCGACAGGAGCACCTGAAAGAAGTAGCGTGACAGGCAGCAGCGGCAACAGTATTGTCTTTTCATGCACTTGAAATGAAAATAAAAAGAATGACATTGATGAGTTGAGGAGAGCGTAGGGTAACAACGGAAGAAAAGGTGTTTGTGTTACTCTGGTGCTCTTTGGTGATGTCGGTGAGCAGCTCTCTTCCGTTGGCCTATGTTTAAAACCAGCCTGAAGTAGCGCGAAAACCGTCGGAAGGAATCCTACAGCTGTAAGGCCCGTTGACAGCTTGACCAGGAAACCACGAGATGCCCAAGCCTTCCATTTGAAGAGGACATTAGATGCACACCAGAAATTTGCGACCTTGTCTTCGAATAGCCCACGGGAGAAGGGAAATATCCGAGTAATTGGATCAAAGATCTTAGAAATAGGAGAGAACGGCGGCAGAAAAGGTAAAAAGAGGAGAAGGAATGCGATTGATGTGACAGCAGCTAAACGGACGAAAAGACTTCGTCTGATAGTGGGATCAATAAACGTGAGCTTTCCATAATCGACAATTCTTACCCTTGAGAAGGCCCAAGGTACAGACATTTTGCGAGGAGATAAGATCCAATGGCTGGTGCATAGTAAAGTGCCATCTGCTTAAATCCGAGACTCAGAACGAAACAAACAGCGCCTAGCAAATCTTGCCCAGTCTCAAAGAAATTGAGAGTAAGCAATGTGAAACCTATAACAGGATATCAAATCAATGGCTAGAGGAAAGGTATGGGAAACATACCGAGCATGACAGAATTATACTGGAAGTGCCCAAAGTCTACTAGTAACAGTGCAGGCTGGAATAGCAGAGTAAGCAGTGCAATCTCCTATGAAGGATCTTCAAGTCAGCCCGCTTCCCCGCTGGCATGAACATTATGCAAACCTGCGTCCGTTTTGAACGACTCCCCTGCCATGTCCGCACAAACAACAATAACGCAGGCACATAGATAATGGCATCGAATAATACCACGGTCGAGCGCATGAACACTTTACTGCTTTCTGTCTCGTTACCGCGAGATGTATCCAGCGCGAACCATGAAGGGTTGATCCACGAGCCACTACAGAACAAAATGAAAGACTTGCAACGTGTACTACTCTATACTCACATTATACCACAAAACCAGGAAATATACGCGGTCAAGGGAGGATAATCGAGTCCCCAATATTGGAGATCATATGTATACCACTGACGCAGTGGAAGGTGTATAGTCAGCTCCATCCAGTGACGCTGTGCTTCATAGTCTCCATACATTGGGGGCGTTCCCTGTCCTGCAAAATCATCGTCAGTCAAAATTGTCATTCCCGGCGAGTAACCGAGCAGACCAGAATAGGAGCCCAACCCCATACAGCACTTGACAAACGTTGAGGTGAGGATAGCCCCTGGGACCACCCATTCCTTCATTCCCCTCTTATGCAGCCATCGTATCCACCGCCTTCCCATCGCGATCTCTGCGTCCGCGCGCTCGGACTTGAGACGCGTGCCGGATGTTCCTAACATTGCTCTTGACGGATTGTCATGTTCCAGAAGGGCACTGAAGCTGGTATGATGTGGCCGCGGTCTATGTGTATAGACAGATGATGAGAAGCTGTATGCTGAAGCCGGAGATGCCGCGCGTGAGGACACTGGGGATATAGAATCCGAGCGAAGCCAATGTTGGCTTGCAGAGCTTTCTATGAGATGTCGCCTGGGTGTTGGTGCAATTATCTCATGTCTGTCAGGGAACAATCTGCAGTGGCCTATTAGAAGATAGAGAAGATAGGTGAAGCTCTTCCTCACTTTGGAACCTCGAGGTGTGCTGGGCTGATTGTACTACGTGGCGAAATTGTGCTAGATGAACCTGGACGATATGGCGGTCTGAGAGAGGTGGACCTTGTATGAGTTGGGGAAATTCGTGGGCCCTCTGGTAGTAGCACGGACGGGTCGTCCATTTTGACGGACTCGTTGAAACCGTGGTGTGGTATGTTTTTACTGAGTGATATCCAAACATGGTATTCGGCGATCTATATGGCCCTGCCAGTGACTCGGGTTCTTCGCGCTCATTTAAACTCCAGCTCTCTTCTACAAGCTGCTAGTACTACGTAACCTAATCAACATCTTCGCCTTCAATAACGTGCGCTCCATCATCCAAAAACTTCACATTTTTCTTATTCGAAAAGTCAACGAAAAGTGGTGAAAACCCCGAAACTAAGAAATAATTAAAACTTACAGGGTGTGTAGCAGATTTTCCAATATATTTGGTATGGTCTGTGAAGTGAAACACGAGGATGATATACATCAAGGCCTGACGCTGCATAGCAAACTTACACCCATATGCGACCAGATCCCCCGCAGGATTTGTGAAATCGACCCGAGTAAAGGCAAGGGATTTGCCTGGATGGCCGCATAAAATAGGTGAGTATGTGCAACACACATCGGTCTGGAGAAACCAGATTCACCCATGCCAGTCAGTATAGCTTTGGCATGCAGAACATCTCCTGCCCGTCCGGCGGGCCGAACGTATGATGTTCCAATATCGGTAGAAACACCCGTCATATACTGGCCCTTTGACGCCACTGCAAGTGATCCAAGCGTGTCCGTCAGTGAAGCGATGAGTCCACCGTGGGCTGCAGATGCCATCAATGAAATCTTGGTACTCAATTCCTAGTGTGGTTGATTGATTACCTGTCTTTTAAAAAGTCTGTTTGGGTCGATAAACAGGGTGAAGTAACAATTCACGTACACCGACTCGGTTCACTCATTCATCATGTCAGAACACTCCACGCCATCTGTGAGTAAGAGGGACCTACAATTATGCGGTTGTAACTTCAAGGAAGCTAGCACGGTGCCAGGAGTAGCATGGTCGACCATGAGCTGAAGGGATATCAACGAGAGAACCACTCGAGAAAAGGGAGAGCACACGTTAGGAAAGCACGTCGCGTCATGCCCTGCGCAATATGTTCAATGTCATGAATCTCGCGCTCGAACAGTCTATATGGGACAGACCTGCAGACCTTTGTTCTCTATGAAAGATTGCCAGACCTTTGGAATGAAATTTCAGGATGGGTGTTTGAACGAACGAGGAATATCTGGTCACCCTGCGGGTAAAGCGCAAGCAAGCACTGGCACCCATAGTCCGAATCTAAGTTGAGAGTGGTTCAATACTGAGTCCGAGGAGTAGACTCCGAATGATAAATATAACCAAAAATGGTCCTGACTTGCAGTCAACTTCGACCTTGAGCATGCTCATGTCAACGTAAATATCTCAATCGACCCCTTACAGCATTCAGCGACTTCCTCGAGTATTTGTAGCGCAACCTATGCACCGTGTGGTGCCTGACACTCATGGGCGGCCCATCGGCTGCAATGTCACCGTGATAAAGCATCAGATCTTAGTACTTCAACTTCAAGTCCCCAACAAGGATCGTTATCCTTGGACAGTTTACTTGTGCTGAAATGCGTGTCGAAGATGGATTTCAGCAAGTTAAGGCTTCGTGCTACCTCAATGCGGGTTTGTAACTGATTATCTGTGGGTCGTAGATGCCATATCTCGAGGAGAATGCATACACCTCTGACACTGTACTTCCAGCTTTGCTGAAGCGGACCATACCACAAAGGTAGCATATCACTCGTATAGACAACTGCTGGCGCATTACTTAATTGCCTCTGAAAGTGTCTTCGAAGAAATCGAGCCGGACTTGGTGCGTCTAGGGTCGGACGTCATCACTTGTTCGTTAGTCTCGAGTAATCATATTCATGATTGTGCTGACATACACTCCCCAGCAATCCCTTCTTTAGGCAGTGAGAATAGAGTGCTGCCACCTCGCTTAGTTCAGTATGATCAATGGGGTCGTAGGGTCGACAGGCTTGAAACGAGTGAAGGCTGGCGAGACCTCAAGGCTCTAGGCCAAAGAGAAGGATGCCCTGCAATATTCTATGAACGCAGATATAATGAACACAGTCGAACATATGGCTTCGCAAAAATGTTGCTCATGGTTGGTGACTCACACGAGGTTCGTAACCGGCATTATCGTCCGTGTCCTTGCTGATAATAGATTTCAAAGGTATTTTGCCCACTTAGTATGACTGATGGGACGGCTCGGGTTATTGAATTACTTGGATCGACAGACATGAAGAAGGAACTTTTACCCAGACTCATCAGGTATGATATGCTGGAATTCTGTTCATTCGATCGCTGACAATTCCTTTCTGCAGTCGCGATCCTTCCTTTGCATTTACATCGGGGCAGTGGATGACTGAGGTGGGCCATGGTTATATATATATCCGGTTTCAGTCGACTATAATATTTTCAAGCGTCCTGGAGGCTCAGATGTGTCGCAAACTGAGACCAAAGCTATCTCCGCAGGAAAGGATGGTCTCCTTGGGCCTCAATACATACTCAACGGTTTCAAATGGTTCTCCAGTGCTACAGACAGTGACGTTGCGGTTGCTTTAGCCCGAACGGGAACCTTGAGCCAGGGATCGCGCGGACTCTCGCTCTTTCTTATTCCTTTGCGGCGTCCACTGCTCAGGGATCCTTCCGCTCCGATACCGTCGCCGACCAGTAACAACGTCTTTATTCACAGACTCAAAAATAAGATTGGGACGCATACGTTACCTACGGCAGAGCTGTCCTTAGAGTCCTCGGAAGCATATCTTATTGGCGATCTGAATCAGGGTGTCAAGAGCATTTCTCCGGTGCTCAACATAACGCGAATTTGGTCCGCTATAGCATCTATCGGCAGCCTTCGAAAATGCCTGGCGATGGCAACAGCGTATGCGAAGGTTCGGAAAGTCCAGGGCGGCCGCGTACTTCTGAAAGATGCTCCATTGCATGTCTCTCAACTTGCTTCTATCAACATACTATACCGAGCTTTGACTCATCTTACGTTCGGCGTAATCAGACTCCTGGGGAAGTCCGAATGCGGCGTCGCAACACCCGATGAGTTGCGACGACTAAGAGCTCTGACTCCCGTTGCCAAAGCTTTTGCCGCCGAGAAGGCATGTACTGGAATGGAGGAATCGATGTCAGCTATGGGTGGTGCGGGTTATATGGAAGAGAATGGGTTTGGTCGACTGATCAGAGATTCCCTCGTCGAAAAGTGTGCCATGGCCTTCTGGACTATTCCTCGTCTTATCATATGTTCTTCCAGGATTTGGGAAGGCACGACGACCGTTTTAGCGTTAGATCTGGCAAGAGCCGTACAGGACCCCATCACGTTGAACCCCTTTATCTCCGTACGTCACGAGGAATAGCAGTCACAAGTCCTAACATCTTCGTAGTGGGTGAAAGGGGTCATTTCCGGATGCCCTGCGCCATTGCGGGCTGAACTTCAAGAACCACTTCACATCCTGGATGAGGGTCTCAGCGAACTGGTGACCTCGTATCAACTACCTATCCCATCTTTGATGCCACGACCTGCTCTTATGCTCACGGGCTTTGTGGCGTCGAGTAGTTACCTCCTGGAGCATGCAATCTGGTCCCATACTTGTGAGGAGGCTGAGTGCGATACGGATGTCGAAGTATTCCGAAGATGGGTGTTTGAAGGTGGTATAGTGGCAACAATTGAAGACGTCAGACGTGTTAAGCAAAGTACTGATCGACGAGTGGAGTCTAACTCCAGTCTTGTCTTTGGAGGTTCCTTAAGGGGTAAGTTATAGCAGTCCTCTGGTTTGTAAATTATGCCTGTCTATACTTGTACATTGATATGGCAGACTGAAAAACGAGACTTTTGACAACAAAGTTATGATGACGACGAATAAGGTACAATATGACACCTGTTCGAATTTGTATCAACTCTGAAAGGCTACACAAACACAACTTACGCACCCCAGCGTTCCACGGCCATCCCATTTCCTGGGGGTAAGGGTCAAAAAGAGAGTCTGAGCGGAGCGAAGAAGCCTGATTGGTATATGACGCTGTGAAAGGTTAACGTAATAGGATGGAACAAAAAGATGGCCTACATTCTCGCTCGATGCAACTAGATCAGCTAGAGGTTGCAATGAAGACGAAGAGAACGACTGATGATCCAGGTGACCAAACTTCAAAAGAAGGTCTTCTCGTTGAAGGCCCTACATCATCGTCTATCAGGAACATACAGCCAGGCCTTCGATGTGTATACGCACAGCTTCTGCAGCAGGGCTGCCTGGAGCAACACCATTCACTTTTGCGAACGGCTTCGGACGGCTATCTGCCGGAGAATTCGTTTCTGCGCTGATATCTAGTGAAGGGTCGTATATGCCCGCCAGCGCTCCGGCTATTGCATTCATTACGGCATCCAAGTCATTTCTTAGTTCAATAATCCGCACTCGTGCTCCTCGGACTGCATATATATCAATATCTGCCCGGGGAAAGCCATCTTGATCCACTAATGGAGATTGTAAAGTCGAAGAGTTCGCCTTAAGAACGGATATTTGGGCATCGATCTCTGCCTCGATGTTTTCTTTTCTCGCGATCAAAGCGCGAGCTTGTTCCATCGTGCTCGTGGGTGAAGGAAGTGTGAAGCCCATGTGTGGCACTGACAGTGATCGCAGTACAATAATCCAACTGGAATTCTGGCAAGAGTTTGGCCCGGTGTTGCAAGTTTTTTTTTGTATCTCCACAACGGCCCCTCAAATCTCTTGATGTGAGAGGGCACAAGATAGCCCACAACGTTCGCTTCAAGTGTCCGTTGTCCTTATCTTTTTATGTAGTAGACAACAACTTGAAGTTGAAATTCGCCTCAAATTTTCAGGTTGTCACAGCTGCAGTGGGTCACAGTCACGGTAGATTTTCAATCTCCGTCGCGGCAGCCACCGGGGGAGCTTCCAATAAGTTTGTGTCGGAGTTGGAATTGCACGATGGTTTACACTAACTTGAAGGTGACTTTGCAATTGCAACAACCCATTAAACGGACAGTGATACCCCGAGCCGGGCCGGACACCTCGACTTTCAAGTTCAACTTGGACCTCAGGCTCAGATTCAAAGCTTGTGGCCCATTGGCAGTTCGACACGGTACGGGTAAGTAGAAATAAACGAAGCCAGTTACGCGACCTCAGGAGTTCAGGAAACTTTAGCTTCAAGCTCATCGATCATCGAGCTGGCACAACTTTCCCTTTGGCAAATGGGTCGACACCGGGAAACAATCGGATTAATATTACGAAATCCGCCTCATGAGCAGCCTTGATACCGCTTGTGGTACTGTACCAATGCCCCATTCCGCCACGACCCGTGATTGGATTAGGTTCCATGATTGGATGTCGTGGTAAGTTGAAGCGACAAGCATTCAGTGACTCTCGTGGGTGATCACGGCCTCGATAGAGGTTTCGTTCATTACAAGGCATTAAGCATCGCAAGGGCCTGGCATAGAAGGCCGACTCGGAAAGCAACGTGCTTCAAATTCAGGTTTCTAGAAAGCTGTAGCTTACAATAGGCAACATCGACTACTAAACCTCCGAGGCACGCGAGACGCCACCTGTGGTTATTTCTAGACACAAGTACCTGCGATGCCACATCCATGAGCGGATACCATCTGTGATTAATTACATGGCCATTGATTACTAAAACTTACCTTGCTCTTTTCAATGGGGGCGACAAATATTAGCTGTGTATGAGTTTGACCACCTAACGGAGATATTCATGCGAGTTCAACACAGCCTGAGAGCATTTCGAGTGTCGATCTGTCCGTATCGGGTTATCATCGGTTCGGAATTAGTCGGGCGACAACGCGATGAGGGCGCGGCATCATTCAAGTTGCACCATCCAAGCTTTCAAATTTCAAGTTTCATAATTATTAAATCGTCATGCCTTAATACTAAACAAAGAACGTCAGCACTATCAAGTACGGTTCTGCTATCTGCTCCTTTCTTCCCCCCTCATGCGCAACCCTTTGTTCACCAGGATGCCTTCTGATAACTTTATGCTAGCTGGGGACCCACTCTCGTTAGAACGGATCAGATCTGTTCTAGTCAGGCTGGAGGATACAATTGTCTTCGGTCTCATCGAAAGAGCTCAGTTTGCACACAACCCCCGTATCTATCAGCGCGGCCATTTCAAGGAGTTGCAGGATTTGGGTTTCCAGGGTAGCTGGCTGGAATGGTTTCTGAGGGAGACCGAGATTTTCCATGGTATGTTCATCGAAGAAACGAACTCGAGCTAATTAACATGATATCGGAAGCCAAAGCACGTCGATACGCTAGGTGAGTTCAAGGTCTAACTTAAACACACTTTATCTTAACCCTAGATTCTGCAGCCCGGACGAGTATCCGTTTACGGCTGACCTTCCTGAGCCTGTTCTGCCGCCACTCTCTTTTCCTCAAATATTATACCCCAATTCTGTTAATGTAAATCCCTCGATTCTTTCGTTCTATACCTGCGCAATTGTTCCTCGAATTACCCGTCGCGCAACTCTCTTCCTCGCATCACTCAAACGCGCCAACGGAGTCAGTGGCGATGAGGAATTTGAAGATGACGGTAATTATGGTAGCGCGGCTACACTTGATGTCGAGATTCTTCAGTCGATCAGCAAAAGAGTTCATTATGGTAAAGTGTTACTTCCCCTAATGGAAATAGGCGCTTATTCTCGTCCTGTTCAAGGCAAATTTGTGTCTGAAGCAAAATTCATTCAAAATCCGGCAGCTTTCATACCTCACATCCTTAAGCCCGATCGTCAGGCTTTAGAAGCCCTAATTACAAAGCCGGAAGTTGAGCGCAAGCTTTTGGCACGACTTCAGAAAAAGGCAGAAACCTATGGACAAGACATTGCGGCTGATGTGGAACTGGCTGGCATCAATGGCAAGATGAATGGAACGTCCAAAATCGATGTTGACGGGGTGGTAGACCTTTACGAGAGCTACATCATTCCTCTAACGAAAGAGGTGGAGGTTCGTGGTTCTAAAATTTAGTCCTCGTTGGTCCTAAATCACATGTTAGGTCGAATATCTCCTACATCGTTTGGATGGACTTTCTCAAGAGGAAATTAACCAGGCTTCGAGAAAGAACCCCCCAAGTCATTGATCTGTGTCTGTTCTTATACCACCTGTATTCAAAAGTAAACAATGGCATTTATTCAACTAACTACTGGTTGCACAGGGTGCAGACCTAAAATTGTTTGCCAATCATATATGCAGATTCCTTCCAGAAGATGAGAATAAATGAAGCATAAACAGTGAGGTGAACAAAGAATTACAGGGAATGTTGAGAGACGGGGTATGACGACAAACTACAGAGTGGAATATAGATCGAGTCCACAGATCACAATCCTAGATCTAGGGGGAACGTAATTTTAGGAATAGATGAGAAAAATAAATATCAACACACCTTCCAGCAGGCGCTGCCTCTCATCTTCAGAGATATTGCGTGTCGCGCGGCGGGCAAGAAGCTTTTCTGTTCTATATTTTTCGTACAAGACCTCTTTTGTGTGAGTCTTGAGAACCTAGTAGACACAATTAGAGGTCGCCACTGGACAGGACCGATATACATACTTTGATATGAGTGGATAAAACGGCCGTTCGCAGAGCGGCAAAATCACAATGATTCGGGTCAAGTACATCAACAGTACCCCACCGGTACTTTCTAACAAAAACCCCCTTCAGGTCGTCCGGCGGACCCTGCAGGTAAGGAATTCGAGTGCTGCGGACGGATGCTGGTGTAGAAGGGACTGTATCAACTGAAGGTGCATGACCATCTTCAGACGGTTGCTCGGTTAATGACGGAGTCGTGCTCAACAGACGAGTATCAGGAGATACAGGTTGCTGTCTCCGTTTACTGCCTTCCGGAGTAATCAATGCAAAAGGCAGGAGCTTCTTAAGATCCGCTTTCGCGACGATGTGGGCCGAGAAACGGATGTTTGCAACGCTTTCCCTGTCGGCAGCATCAGGAGACGTAGGTCGACGGACATCCTCTGCCACCTGAGATAAATCACGCCGAGAGCGAGAACGTGAGGGGTTCCGGTGTCGTGAGGGCCGAAGTTTGATCACTCCTCTAGCCTGCCTTTCATTCGCAACGTCCTCCTCTTCGCTGTAGACCTCTCCATTAATGCCTGCGTCGTCAACGCCATTCGTACCATTCGGAGTAGAAAAATGGATCTGCCTGGGTGTAGCAGCGGTCGACTTCTTGGTAGGTTCAAAGACACCGAAATCCAAGCCGGCATCTGCGAGACCAGTACGGACTACCATGTGTCAGCCGAGTGGTCATGGAGCTTCGATAAGGGCCTTACTAGCATTCTTGACGGCAAGTAACTTCTCATCTGTAAGGGAATCCGCATGCGCAATGACAGGAAGCACGTTGGAACGCGCTGACAGCCGGCGAATAACTCTGATTTCCGCTGGCGACATAGTAAGAGGACCTTCATCTTCCTCGTCTGATTCGTCGTCAGAGGAGGTATCTGGCACTAAATCAGGAGGGGCGCGAAGCGAGACGGTAGTCTCAGACCGAGTTTTGGCCGGAAGGGATGACAGGGCGCGCCTCGCAACGACAGTCATGATTGATGACGGATCAATCATGTAGATGCACCTGAAGGCTGTGAGCCATTTCAGATAGGAGGTGGAAGGAACCTACAGGTGAATATGTTGATCTCCTTTGCTTCTGCGCACAACTTTTGATTCCTGTCGGAAAGAGTATGATCATCCACAGAACCCATCAATAGAAGGCAACTTACTTCGCTCATCGTATCAGCATACTGGACGTCTACGTACTTGATGATGTCGTTCACTTGACGCTCTAGCTTCAATTCCCGCCCTTCCAAAAAGTCCAATCCTGGCGTGTCAATCACGGAAAAGAGAACCCTGTCAAAGCGTGACTCGCAGATTTCAACACACGCTGTCTCGATCGCCGTCGTCGTCTTCCTCCCTCGCCGAACAAACCTATCTAATGCTGCTCGTTGGTCAATAGTGGCCGACGGAGAAATGTCAGCAGTCTCAAGGAGAAGACGCAGTAGGGACGTCTTTCCTGTTCCTTTCCCACCAACGACCTACACCATTTGTTAAAAGAAACGATCAAAGGGCGTCTGGATAATAAAACTACTTGCCATAAGATTGAAGGTAGGTGGAATGCGAGCTCTGCGGTGACTGTATCGGCCGGTCGTCGACGTGTGTGACTTTCGATTCTCAAACTTTTCGAATGCAGTAGGCGGGTTTGACATGTACAACGACGAAATGGGTTCCCCATTGTTTAGTTTACCTGGAGAACCCCGAAATGGTTTATGGAATAGTATAGGCACATGGTCGATCCCTCGAAAAGAGGCTTTGGTCGCACCTTGGAGAGGGAGATCAGACGGTGGAGATTGCCGTATGGCATCGACATCAACGAGGTCTTCAGGCCATGGAATCCCCTGGCTATTGAGTTCTGGAAGCGAAGGCGAGGTTCGAATGCGAGGAGCATCCTCGTCTTTCTTCGGCTTCCGGCGGAAAGAAAACATGACGGGGTGACGCAGAGTATAAGTTGAAAAAGAAAAATAGATATAGGTCAGAGAAAAGGAGTGTAAAGTAGACGAGTGGCGAACGAGGGACACGGAATTAGAAGGGAAATGGAAAACAGATTCTGTCAGCGCTGCAATTTCTTCAATGTGTGGGAAAACAAACGGATATAAAATTCTGCTACACAAAGTTGATACAGATACAGTCCCATGCCGTGCAAAAGAATACGAAGGTCATGACTGCCTACTAGCCCAATTGCGACCACTAAAAATAGCAAAACGACAGGAGAGCATGGGAGAGAACTTAATCTACAGACAGAATATTGTGACGTGCGAAATACCGAACGTTAAACAAAACAAAGAAAACGCTAACGACTCAGGGTATACCAGCCGTTGCTGGGGGGTTTTCCATCCTCATCCTCTTCGGGGTTCGAGTTATGTCTTGATAATCCAAGGGGCGCTTCAAATCAAGTTCTCCCGGCATGTGAACGTCACCTTGCTCGTACCCGTCATTTCCGGTTGACGGAGTGGGAATCATGCGAGAAGATGGCGGAGAAAGTGAATGTGCTGAATCTGCGGGAGGCTTGGAGCTCGAGGCCCGTCTACTGCCTTTCTTTGGTCCAGGGCCGCTCGGTACTCCAGACTCATGGATATAGCTGCAAGGGAGGGATCTACGTGCACAACTAGCACAGGCTGGGTGGGCACCGTCGCATTTTGTCTTGCGAGCTAAGAACACCAAGTGTTAATACATATATAAAAGTAACCGTAGGCGGCTAACCTCGACAGAGATTGCAAGCAACGACTTTTGGACCAGAGTTGGACGCATGGCGGGCATTTTTCCCGGGAACTGTGGCCGCACGCTTCCTTTGGGCAGCTTGTTGCTCCGAAGCGGGTCGAATGGGGGGAAGCGATGGGGCTGACATAGGAACTGGGGTGGAAGGAGAATGCTCAGGTAATGATAGTGTAGCAATGTGGGGTAATTCGTTATCAGGAAATAGGGTACGCGGTTCGCTCGGTTTAGAACGGGAAGATGATAGTGCCGTATGAACGTCTTCATGCGGCAATGTAATTTGAGGAAGTGGAGTGAAGCTCTCACGATTGAGTTTGTCCACGTTTGAACTCCTTCTTGATAGAGGTTGAGAGGGAACATCTGGCGAAGCTGAAGGCTCGTCTAACTCGACAGATCTCTCTTCACCACTATCACTGTCGCTCTCATCACCCTTTCGCTGTCGCGCGGTTCCGCGCCGCTTGTTTTGTGGCATATAATCACAAAGGTTGGAACGCTTCACGCACTGGCTGCAAGCGGGGCGTCCGCCGTCGCATTTGAGCTTCCTCGCTGCATAGCAAAGATGTCAAATTTGAGATAGCGGAATGAATATCATTACTCACAACGACAAAAATTGCATGCCACAGTAATCTTCTTAGTACGTGGTTTATTGGACCCTAAACATGCCACGTCAGTAACATGGACAAAAGCTCACATGTAAAAACCAACTAGAAGCAGGGCCTCGAGTAGAAACACCTGAAGTCATAGTATCTGAGAGCGGCCGAGTAACCGGCCCAGAACCGCTGTACAGATCACGAGGGCCAGAGAGGGAGGGATGACGATGTGCAGCTGCATGTGGGGCAGTATCTATGGCCAAGATCGGGCGAGAACCATGAGGGATGGGACCGATCTGTGAAGTTCCTTGGGATATATGGTGTGGGATTGAGTGACGGGAAGAGGGGCGTTGCTGAAGATGAATGTATTCATTCCGAAATTTATCAAACAAATAGTCTCTTGTGTAGTTTTGAAGAGTCTGAACCCAAACAATCAGCATTGCATGGGTCAAGTAAAAGTGATTCCCTACCTCCATGTGGTGAAAGATTGCGGCACGAAGCGTCAAGAAATCGCTGTGATTTGGATCTAAAACATCAAGGAAACCCCATCGATAGCTGCGAATAAATTTTCCTCGTATTACCTTTGATACAGCAGAATAGTTGGGCGAAGGAGTGTATTGTTGAACTAGCTCATGACGAGAAGGCGCTATCCGAGCAACGCCATCGCTGTGAGAATACATATCAGGTGAAATGAGCGCATAGGGAAGACGCAATAGGGCAGGAGAGACGGGAGACGTAGGCGGGGTGTTATTGGTCGAGGAAGATGAACCATTTGCATGGCCACCAAAACCATTGGATGATTCTCCGTTCTTTACGGAGGATACATCCTCTTGGGGAAGCTGTTGATAAGAGCTGTCCATATCAAAGATGCCGAATCCAATCCCTGCTTCAGCCAAGTCTCTACGGATGGCTAGTTTGATCGCAGCAAGACGGTCATTCGAAAGGATGTCGCCACGCGCAACGACGGGAAGTACATTCACTCGGTTGGACAATCGGCGGATAGTGTTGATTTCCACCGCCGGCAAGGTTGGTCGAAGTAAGAGGGGATTTGTTGTTAATGGCGGCTCCAGGATCACTGGCTCCTTTTCTGTATGAGAGAAACTACCGGTGCGTGCTCTTGAAATCAATGGTGCGGGTGGTCCAGGAACCGAAGGCGGTACGATGTCATCCGGATCTAAAAAATATATACACCTATAACTCGAAGTAAATAGAGCACGGAGGCATTTGAAGCCCAAAGCTTACAGGTGGACATAACGGTCTCCATGTTGGGCTTTCCAATCCTAAGTGCTGGTGAATAAATGGAATACCCCTATAAGACTTAAGCGCTCACATTTTCGACACCCTCCGCAAGACGAGAGTCAATGTGCCGCAGAGTCTCCGATAGCAAGCGCTCAGTGGTCGCTTCATCTTTAAAGTCCAGGGAAGGTGTGTCGATTAGAGTAAGGCCAAGTTGCCGCGAGCCGCCCGACCCCTCGATATCAACCTCGATTTCAACGGATGCTGCTCTGATGTGAGAAGTGTGACTGCTGCATCCCTGTACGAACTTTGCAACAGAGGCCAGCTGCTCTTTTGTAGTCGTTCGCGAGATGGTGCTCGTGTCCAAGAGAAGGCGAAGAAAAGCTGTTTTCCCTGTTCCGAGCATCAGAATATTCAGCGGGGGTTTGAGATTAGTATCAGACACCAGAACTTGCCTCCTCGGCACCCAGCCACAAGTAAAGTGAACTCTGACCGTGGGTTGTCTGATGGGGACGAAAGACACAGAACACAGTTAGAGGACAGTGTTGGCGGTTGATACTGCAGAGTGGTTACCCGGGGCATCATGACCGGTTCCGACAAGGGGCTTGTGGGTGGAATACGGCGTTCCCGCAGGGACGGTGCCGCGATCATCCTCTTCTTGACGGCTACGTTGTTCAGACGAGTTCATGACGGAAAATCGTCAACGAACGGCGAACGCCAGAGCGGAGAAAACAGGATTGCCAGGGATTGCCCGTACGCAGGGCAAGCGCGGTGATTTCGAAAACTCTGATGGCCAGAACCGACACTAACCTAATTCCCACCGAACCAATCGGAACAAATCGAGGTCCAAATATTATCCATAAGTTCATTTTTGGTCCATTAATTGTTGTGATCGCGGACACAATTGGATTATATTGGCTGCGGTAGTTAGAAATTATGACACTACAAATTAAAGTGTAGGGGGTACATCAACTATATGAAAAGAAAATGACTACAGATTTAGGGTAAAGTTGCTCGTGGGAGCGGTAGGCAAGCGCTCGCAGTGCGGAGGTAGAGAGCTAAGAAAAGATTGGATAGCAACAGAAGACGTAAGGGGAACCACGGGAGGATCTGTCATTGGTGGACAAATGAATGTGGGGATGATGCGAAGGCACCTCGCCGAAAGAAGCTGTTGATGCGGACATCGCCTCATCCCCTGCCATCAAAACTGGTTTTTCTTCCGAAACATTGAACTTGATCGCTCTGGTTCAATACCGTTTATCTGTGTCCTGGTGGGGTTCGGAACCTGATGGTGACCGAGAGGTATTCCCCCGCCGACGAGGCTGAGATTGCGATGGAGAAGGGTAATGTGGCGATGGATCTGGGGGCTGAAACGAAAAGTTATCCAGTGATATCACTGGTAAATGCTCCGCAGGGCTTGTCTCCTGAATAGAACTTTGTGAAGATGCATGATCAATAGGCGGTAGCGTGGTCGAAGCCTGCAAACGACTCCTGGCGTTTGGACCTTTCTTCGATTTCGTTCCTTTTGGGGCCTTTCCTGGTCCCCTACGCCTCTGAACAGGAACGTACTCGCACTGAAACTTGCGCACGGTACAATTTTGGCATGATGGTTTAGCGCCGTTACACCGAAGCTTGCGACCTGCGTGAATGGCATAAGAGAGGGATCAGAAAACAGAACGCGACTTCACCTCGGCAAAAGTTGCATGCAACTGCCGTTTTTCGTGTGTTTTGGCTCTTTCTCGAGCTATCCCCTTCACGGTCAGAGTCTCGTCGACGTTTCCCCTCCCCCCGGAATGTGCCGAAATCTTCGCCAGCCTCATCTAGCTGTGATTCCCCGGTTATGTCAGGGAAAGGACTCGGTGAGTGGGCGTCGGATGTACTAGCTGAACTACCCAATTGTAATGTGTAGGGACTCCTTGAGGTACCCCTAGCAAGGTGAGGAGATGACCTTCCGGAACCTAGGCTTGAAACGTGTCTCGACGTTGAACGGAAATGTTGTGATCGCACTGCTCCGTACGAGAACTCGACTTTTCAAAGATGAATAAAATGAATTCCCAGCACTCGCGACAAGGGGAGACGCGAGACGTACGTGGAATTGTACTCCTTATCCCTTCGAGATGCCGATCCACTTCTCGTCGAGGGTCCCTACTGTGATGACTCAGGCTCCCGCCATCATGAGTTGGCTCACTCGTGTCAAAGTCCAGCTCCAGGGTACGCTCCGCTGGCTGACTAGAACCTCGACTTCTTCGTTGTTGAGTACGGGCGGGAGGGTACACGAGGGATGATGGTCCGGCTTCCCCCTCCCGCCAACTCACGCGATGCATTTCAATGTCTTGCGACGACGGTAGGGAGTAAGTGCTACTAGCAGCGTGAGGAAGGGTTTGGGGCCGAGGTGTGTGATAGATGGGGTCACTGTATATCGGATTGATGTGTCCGTGCCGTGGCGGGATGGAAAGAGAAGCCAGAGAGCGTGCAATCATCACCGAGCCTGATCGTTCAGTAGGGCTGGGCGCTCTCGTATTCAGTATACGTTCCGTTGTCACTGGCGATAAAGAAGGATAGCTTGAATACAGTGGACCGTGACGAGATTCGTCGCGCGTCGGGGTGGCCGAGAAAGCCGGAACCAGGGGCCGTAAGGTGATGGAAGACGCGTGCTCTGTCGAACCAGTCCCCTCGTTTACGGGTGATGCTGGCGGTGGGAGGGTGTCTGAATTATTGATACCCTCTTGCGGCCCAGTATATAGATGTGGAATTAGACTGCTTGGTAAGGAGCTTTGCCGCGAATCTCTGCGCTGCCTCTCCATAATTGCCAGCCACGGCCCTCGCAAGGTAGGGGATAAAGGATAGTATCAGCGGAGGACTTTCCGAAGGTGACGGGACGGGGTCGAAAGAGATGCCGACAAACAGATCCATTCACTTCCGTTGATAAAATTCCAATTCAGGGCGAGGCTTATTCAAATGCTGGACGGACAAAGACCACATCCCGTGTTGGAATAGAATGGACGGGAAGCACCGAATTCGAAGAAGATTCAATACTTCGAGTTCCACATTGTCCAGATTGTACTGCTCAGCATTCCCCCTCAGCATCATCTCCAGTTCGCTGGAGTTTCATGTCTGTATTATGGGCGGGGCCTCAAAAATTTCAAGCAGGAAACCAGGAACTGAAACACGATCGATTTTTTGCAATTAGTGGATTAATCGTTCATCCCTAACGCTTAACATGGATCGATGTCCCAATATGGTCATGGTGGTCCTAATCACCGGTACCCCAATATCAACTCTAAACCAACCGATATCACACGATGCATTCGGCGTTGTGGCCCCCGTTGCAATTCAATTTACATGATATCTTAGATATGTCGGCGTTTTCTGGATCCGCATGTCTGCATCTCGGCTCATGGTATCTGATCATAACCCTCGGAAGATGGGTTTTGTTTATTTCCAGGGTCAGTGAGGGAATGGGAAGCTGACGTAAGCTACTGATTCTTTTTTTTTCCTTTCCAATTGCTCTGATTTGATTTGTTCTGCTTCAACTTCGTGACGCGACCCGATGTCAAAGTGCCTTGCCAAAGGTCGTTCACTTTTTTCATCGAGGCCATTCTGTACCACTCCATCATGGCTTGAAAAACCCGTCATGAACCGCTACAGCCGGGTGGTAACCCAGCCTAAAGATCAGGGAGCAAGTCAGGTATAGAGACTTATCAGAATGTCTCTAGCTTTCTTGCGGGTTGATTCTATTCATCAGGCAATGTTGTATGCTACAGATGGAATCATGTCTGATGATGATTTCAACAAGGCCATGGTTGGGGTTGCCAGTGTTTGGTGAGTTTTATTTTAGTTCTGTCTCCCCTCCGACATAACATGTATACAGGTACGAGGGAAATCCGTAAGTGTACACCACCCAGCTCACCATGGGTTTCTAACTTGAATCCCAGATGTAACAAACATCTACTCGGGCTTGGTCAAGATATCAAAGCTTCCCTCACCAAGTCAGAGCTAATTGGCTACCAGTTCGGCACGGTTGGAGTCAGCGATGGTATCAGTATGGGAACCCGCGGAATGTCATATTCTTTGCAGTCTCGAGATCTAATCGCAGACCAAGTCGAGACCGCTGCTGGAGGGCACCATCTTGACGGTATGGTTGTTGTTCCTGGTTGCGACAAGAACATGCCAGGTGTTCTGATGGCCCGTCAGCCCAAATTCCTCTATCCCTTGATCCCCACTCACCTCCCCTTCCCACACAGTCGGGCGCTTGAATCGACCTGGTCTCATGGTTTACGGAGGTACGATCCGTGCTGGGTCATGTGAAGGAGCGCCACAGTTGGACATTGTGTCCGCCTTTCAATCATACGGGAAGTTCTTACAGGATGGCCGGACGATCGAAGCTGAGCGTGAACGATATAATACTGTTCGACACGCCTGCCCAGGTCCTGGGGCATGTGGAGGCGTGAGTTGAAATTTATTACGAGCTCAGACGTGATATTCAAAAACAGTTTCCAAGATGTACACTGCTAACACTATGGCTAGTGCTGCGGAGGCCCTAGGCATGACGATAACTGGTTCGTCCTCGTTCCCAGCTGAGTCGCGAGAAAAACGCAACGAATGTGCCTCTATCGGTCCTGTCATGCGAAACCTTATCGCTAAGAATATCCTTCCTCGAGATATTATGACGCGGTCTGCCTTTGAAAATGCTATGGTAAATTTCTGCACTTTCTTGATTTAACGAACTACTCCAACGCTTGTAGGTCTTGACCATGATCTTAGGAGGCTCAACAAATGCTGTCCTGCATTTAATAGCAATGGCTCACTCTGTTGGCATTAAGCTGGATATTGACGACTTCCAAAATGTTTCGGATCGCACTCCCTTCCTCGCAGATATCAAACCCAGTGGTAAATATGTTATGGAAGATGTTTACAAAATTGGAGGCATACCAAGTGAGTTGGTGGACCACTTCTGCTTGATTTGTTGACGAAACCTTTCGTAGAGGTTCTTGGTTTCCTACTCAAGCACAAACTGATTAATGGCGACAACATGACTGTTACTGGGCTTTCCCTGGGCGAAAATTTAGAACGGTGGACGCATGAATTCGGCGAACTAGATTTTAGACAAGACGTAATTAGACCCTTGGATAAACCTATCAAGTCCACTGGACACATTAGGTGAGCTTGTCTTTATTATGCGCCGTATAATTTTAGGGGTGCTTAATATTCGTTTAGAATTCTTAAAGGTAACTTAGCGCCCGGCGGCGCTGTTGCCAAAATCACAGGGAAGGAGGGATTGAATTTCACGGGGAAGGCCAGGACATTTGATTCTGAAGATGATTTTGTCAAAGCCGTTGAGGGCGGATCAATAAAGAAAGGTGAGAAAACCGTCGCCATTCTCCGCTACTTAGGCCCAAAAGGAGGTCCTGGTAAGTAGTGAATTTCTCTGAATATTGCACCAATTGTTATTTGTTTCAACAGGTATGCCAGAAATGCTGAAGCCGACAAGCTTAATCATGGGTGCCGGCTTGGGACTTGATGTTGCCTGTCTTACCGATGGACGATTCAGCGGAGGGTACGTGATTGTCTTTTGTAACGACCTTGTTAAACCTCCTCTACAGATCTCATGGTTTCTGTATCGGGCATGTGGTCCCAGAGGCCCAAGTCGGTGGCCCCATCGCTCTTGTACGAGATGGCGACATGATCTCTGTGGATGCTGTCAAAAACAACATTGACCTGCATGTTTCGCCCGAAGAGTTAGAAAGGCGAAGGTCAGCCTGGATTGCGCCCCCCTTAAAGGTTTCCCAGGGTACACTTTTCAAATACGTGAAAACTGTCACGGATGCTAGTCACGGATGTGTCACGGATTCATGATTTCCAATGATATGTTTGGCCCTGCAAGACATTCTCATGGAACCCCATGTGCTTCAAGCAAGGGTCCTCCAATTGTACAGCTCGCCATCTCACCGGTTCTACTAACTTCTACCTTTCTTAACGATACGTTTCTTTTGTGCCTTGGGCATTTTGTGCTTCCTTTTTTCCCTCGCCTGTTCCTTCGCACCTTTCTTCCTCTCCTAAAGGAGATGTCAGTGTAAAGAAAAAGGCAAGTATCTCGCTGTACCTTCTTCGCGTCCCGGCCTTCATGTCGATGACCTCGAGGATTCCGCTCAATGAATCCTCCTGCCAACTCTCTTTCCTCGTCGTCGCCGTCCCGGCTGCTACGGCTATCATGATCGCTATTGGAATCACTGTTGCTAGCCTCCGAGACGTCTGAAACCAGTTGCTGATCTTTCCTTGTCGCATCCAGACCATCTTCAACGATATCGGAGGACGTTACCAAACCAATTGTTTTAGCGTAAATGAGTCCATCACCCTCGCCACGTTTGACCTTGGCTACATCTCTCTCCGGGTCGAAAACCTCATTCAGTGTCCGAGGAATGAATGATTGGAAAAAAATAGAGTCTTCGAGCTCAGGTTGGGAGCCATCCCCCTGAGCAGCACCACCCTCTGATGGTATCTGTTGTTCCTCCTCCAACCATTTTCTAGGCAGAGTCTCGTTTCCATCCCCACCGAGAGTGATAAACTCAAAACATCTTCTTAGGCCCAGACATCTCACGCCCAATCTACCAAAAAACTCTTCAACATTTTTGATGTCGTTCCGCAGAAAATCGAATGCAGAAGGATGGTCATGTTCCACACTCTGAGAAACATCAATGATCCACAAGTGGCCTTCATGGTAGAGAATGTTATACTCTGAAAGATCAGCGTGTACAAGTTTGCACTGATGAAACATTTTGCGCATGACCAAGACCAGTTCTTCGTAGAGGCCAGAACATTCAGATGGAGATAGCTGAGCATCTTTAAGGCGTGGAGATGCCCTATTGACCAATTATCGAGACGACAAAACTATACGCTTGCAGAGGAGACGCACCAGCCCTCTTTGTCCCCGACAAAATTCATAACAAGAACATTTTCTCTGACCTCGATTGGCTCGGGACAACGAATACCAGCAGATATCAATCTCTTCAGGTTGCGCATTTCCTTTTCTGCCCAGAGTCGCACCATTTTGCGTGGGTTCCGTCGGCTGTATCCTCGTCGAAATCGATATTCTCCCGTAACGTATTTGTCGCGATCTTTGAAAACGAGTATTGATGTTTTGTAAACTTTGAGGGCTAAGTGGGTTGATTCTGGCGTTAGGGCATGATACACATTCGCCTTGAAAAAATTATTAATACTTGAGTAATCCCACTGTGGAATTCAACAACCTCTTTACCAGTGCTGACGCAACCATTGATTTCGTAAATGAGCCCGCGGCCAATCATTTTGAATAGGATTATTCGGGTTCTGGGATCCAAAACTTGTTCGTTCGTAGCGCGATCAGACTTATCTTTTACGTTTGCATGAGCACTAGGTCCTTTTCTGTTGGTGCCCACTCCCATTACGTATGGCACATCAATTTTTGCTATTCTAGATGTATATTTCGCCAAAGCAGCAAGTTGATCTTTATCTTGGGCGGGGCCAGTTGATCCAGATGCAGCATTGCTTCGAGGACGGTTGACGGCTGGAAGAGGTGCTACCGAAACCGACTGACGAAGAGATGAAGACGTCCCCTGGACGTTCCCAGTCCGGACAGCGACATGCTGTCGAAGGCGGTTATAATGTTTTGTGAAATCTTTCACACAACGTTCAATCAAGGCAAAAACTTGAAGAAAAAAACGCACCCCGTTCGGCTATTTCCCAATCTTCGTCTTCGACTCGATTGGTGTCGTATTCGTCGTCCAATGAATCCTCTCCGTCATCCGAGTCCTCAGGTAAGGGGAAATCGTCGGAATCATAGCCGGATGTGTCAATATACGAGTGGTCTGCACGAAAATTGGTATGCGATGATGCCGATGGCGCATCGTCGAACTGGCCGATCTCAACAGCTGTCATGTCGGTGCCTCGTACTGTCTCTATGATGCTCTTAGGCAAACCTTCACTGCAAAACATGTTCTGTTGTAGGATGTTTATCAAGCCCCTTTAGGAACTACAAGTCATTCTGCCGGCACTGCAAGTTCGATTATTCAACTTGAAGTTTGGCGCCACTGGCCCGGGCGCCCGACTCACATGGACAGTCTTCGACGACGACTTCCTTTCAAATTCTCAGACAACTCTTTAGAAATATCTGAAGAAGATACTCGTATACTAGATGAGCAAGGTTTGCCAATTCATTCGTGCGCATTCTCGGACAATACGTGATGAACGACGTAGAACAGGAAGAAATTGTGCAGATATTACGACAGGCGAACACGGCTTATAATAGACAATATCTCACTTTCCTACAAGTGATTCTTAGCTCATCATTTATTCTGTGCGTATTGCCTTTGCTTTTGCCCCTAACATTGTTGTTATTAACTTGTTCAACATTTCTGGGAACTTGACTAGACAACTTGTATCCCTTTTGGGTTCCTTTCGTGACAACCCACTGCTTTCCATCTTCCCTTCGATTACACATGACCCTAGGCCATCTATCCCTATAGCTGCAATGTTTTCCATTCTTTCGTTACTGCTGCACGCCAATCTCTACCTTCTTGCATTCCCAGGCAAGGTGAAGGCTAGCCTACAAGTCGCTGATATTGACATCCGTCCCTTATCACACGCACTCTGTTACATTCTCGCGGCCATTGCGCCTACCCTTTCCCTGTTTCTGCGACGAGCATGGCAATCCAGTGTCTGGTGGAGCTCGACACTAGCTATTATTTTCATTGTGCAAAATGTGACAGAGGCGGTCGCGCGGGGGGACGAAGGTATATCCCGGCTTGAAACGATGAAATACGTTGCGCATGGGGCCTAGTCACGGACGGACACCCAATTGCAAGAGCACCGTGTTCTGCGAAAGTAAACTGGACATCACTACCAACTGACAGGGCCTCAAATTTCAGGTCCACTTCGCAGCCTTTCCTGGTAGTGTATACAATGTACACCACTTGTTTTCATATATATGCACTTCAAGTTCGTCCTGCAGTCGACGAAACGGATCACCTGAGGGGCTCGTGATCATGACACGCGACGCGATTCCAATTACTAGTAAGCTACAATTTGAATCAGTCAGCTGCGACAATGTCCAATCTTAGTCGCTCAAATGGTGGACAACCTGACCTTCCAACAATCATAACACTCGTCAATGACGAAATCCGTAAGCTACTGCCTCTGCAAAGTATGTCGACGAAGCAGCGAGAGGTGTTCTCCGCCGACCTAGCATTGATTGGCCTTGCCATTCGGTAATCATTGATTTACGCCTCAGCGAATCCAAATCCCTGATTTAACCATTTCTGAAAACCCCACCGTGACAGCACGGCATACCTGGTGGATACTGTGACACCCCCGAACGCCGTCGAAGTGTTTTCAGAGCTGCTCGTTCGCCTTCGTCTGGTACTTGATCATTGCCTATATTGAGTATCAAAACTGACTCCATTCTCTATTTTACGCAGACATTCCCGCTGTTCGAATCCGTCATGCACGTATACGAGCCGGCTTCCGACCAGTCCTTCTTCGTGCATTTTCCGTTACTCTTCGAAAAAGGATATCCAGACATCCTAGGCTCGCCATCGACAGACTGTAACGGGAGTCGTGCTAACGGCAAGGTAGCCTTTGTATATCTCGAGAGAGATGGTCCCGAGGTTGTAAGTGCATCACAATCGGGTCTCGAGTTGAAGTCATTTCATCCTTGCAGTCTACCATACTACCATCTGGACTTGCCCCCGCATTGCAGTCATTGTTGATGGCGCGATCTTATCTCCCCACCTCTATAACCTTGCCCGCGGGGCTGATGCCAGAAACTACTGTGCCTCTCGCGGCTCTTCTGCTGGAATACCCCGTCGCATATGTTCCTTCTTCGGATATACAGGTACCATTTCTAGACAACGTACCACTTGACGTCTATGAATGCACCTTGGTCACTGAGAACAACCAGACTCATCCGCTGGCGAAGTTTTCATGTCCTTCCAATTTGGCTGAAGCATACCCGGATGGTCTCGGTGCCTCACACATCGTTGCATACTTGAGAGGAAACTTCCAGGATCGACTGAAGAAATCAGTTCAAGGAGCCACGCTCCGCATCACACACAGCCGGGAGACCAAGGATCGGTTTGCCTTGTAAAATTCTCATCGCTTCCAAGATATATATTATATACAGAACCAACATGTCATCAATCAACCCCAACATTGATGATTTTAATATCCTCGTAAGGCTTATCCGATTTGCTCGTCTTCACGTTTTCGATAGCGTGGACAACTTCAAGGCCCGAAAGTACACGACCAAAAATAGTGTGTTTCTTGTCCAGCCACGGCGTAGCGGTTGTTGTGATAAAAAACTGTGAGCCATTGGTGCTAGGTCCAGCATTAGCCATGCTGACAGTGTATGGCCTAGAGAACCGATCAATAATCGTTCAACCAAGTCGGAAGGCAGTCTAACCTGTCATGCTTCAGATCATCAGAAAATTCATCTTCGAACTCCCTTCCCCAGATGGAGTCTCCCCCTGTACCATCACCAAGCGGATCACCAGTTTGGATCATGAACTTCGGAATAACACGATGGAAAACGATTCCGTCGAAGTAGCCGCTCCTCGCGTGACCGACGAAGTTCTCCACGGCCTTCGGCGCTTGGGCAGGAAACAGCCTAAGATGCATATCTCCCATCGTCGTGTGTATTGTAGCGGAATCGGCAACAGGTGAAAGACCTCCTTTCCCGGTTGCCGGGGCAGCGGCGGCAATGTTCTGCTCTTCCCGGGTTGGCCTCTCATTAAAGACATCACGGTCGCCAGACTTGTTGTCCCTGCAAATGATTGAGATGAAACATTTCCGGTGGTCGCTGCAGGGCTGCCTGTGTTACTTACTCGGGCTCGGAACGTGTGAACAAGTAGAATCTGGAGCGTTTGTACCCCGAACAGAACAAAGTTGGGTCTCGTTGCCCCTTTTCGGCAAGGATAGGATTGGCGGAAGCAGCCATGATCTATGCCACAAATCATCAATTTTGGCATCCGAGAACAACGCAATTCTGACGTCTCAGCCTACCATCGTTGTTACGCCCCGCTTAGCCGGGGCACCTTGATATATCCCAAAGTTTAGGAAACGGACCACTTCATCTTTACCTAGAAGTCGCACGACACGATTCGTCACAATGTTCAGCACTACACGGGGAAAGAGGAGATAAGGCTACAGTAATGTCAAAGTCATGGGAACTTACCCTTGATGCCAAGCAACGAGGGGTAGAGAATAAATGCTCCGGATTCATCCCAGATTGCATTGCTCCACCTTCCAGGGATGCGACCATCTGGTCCTGGGATTTCCAGCTCCCGTTCCATCGCAAGTCGCCGCCCAAACTCCATATCTTCAACTTTGTATATCGCGGGTCCTGCCTGCTGCATCTGTTGTATTGCTTCCAAGGACTCGTCGTATTTTCGCATGAGTTTTCCACCCAGGAAGGAGAATACACGTATTTGGCGGTCTGGAAGTGAAAAGGTGACAAATGATGAAGAGTCTGGAGATAGTGTGATACAGGTTGGGGTTGACTTGGACTGTCATGATTGTTAGGGAAGTTAAATCTGAATGATTATGATATCCTTACTTTTTTGAACTCGTACAAGTCCGTTTCGCTTTTGAATGACCATAAACCGAGAACGTTGCTCGGCAGCCCAAATGGCTCAACCGGCTTCCAATATTCTATAAAACCTCCTTCGTCTGCAGATATCACGGTATCGTACCTGTCGCTGAACTGAAGGCGCGATAAACTTAATTCTAGTATACGGAGAACATCTGGGGTTTGGCTTACGGTCATAACATGAACAGGGAATCGATGCAGATTTTCGATTGTCTCTAGTGGTGCGTTATTCCCTCGCCCATCATAAAGTCGTATTGCACCAGACGCGGAATCGGATCTGTTGCATTGTTATTATTACGAACGCGGATACACAAGAGAAGAAAGGACAAACACTGCAAGAAGAGCCTGGGCTTGTCCGCGTCGATGAACCCAACAACAGGCATGAGGAGTAAATCCAAGGTTGATAATAGTGATCATATCTACGCAAATTACAGTCAGGAATCAGAGCAGAGAAGAAGGCGAGGTCAAGCTCACCAAAGTTGACTACATCGAACACTTTGGCGGTCCCATCCTCTGATATGCTTGCAAACAACTGACCATCTGCGCTGGCAGATACGCCAGTCACAGGCGAAAGATGGGCACGGTAATGCTTCACGAACTCGATGCCTGACTCTTGTTTTTTCCACAGTTTAAGGTGGCCATCGACAGAAGTAGTGATCAAGAAGTCCGTTCTGTCGATGGGCGGACATGATGAGTACATACATCTCCATGCGAACAGGGAAGCACTGCGTACTTTGTGACGACACAGAAGTTGATAATGTCGCGGTGCATAAAACTTTTGTAATAGCGATCCGCGCTGGGGAGGTGCTCGAGATATAACTGTTCGTGGGGTAGAACTAGAAACGATATTCTGTATATCTTGAGGCTCAACAAGAGCGAAGGGCGAGTCAAGACGGACCTTTGCGCTTCTTCTTCACGACTCCGTCGACGGGCATGGGCATCGGACCCACCTCGTCGTCGTCGTCGTCGTCGTCGACAGCTTCAGTGGGCCTGGTTCCTTCATTGGCGTTACTTTGAGCGGCATCTTCGCCATTCCAGAGACGTTTTCCCAACACAGATGTGTCCTGCTCAACGTCGGACATGATACAAACGGGAGTGACTTTCAAGTTGTGACTCTTCGAAAGCCTCGGACCGGAATTCGGATGTCCATACTGATTATACTACATACTATTATATTATTCAGTGCATACTCATTGAGCTTCTTATATGAAGTGTCCAGAAGAACATAGGGTCCTACATAACAATACATTTTCCGTCCTTGTCACCATCCTTCTCTTCGGCAGCCAAAATGGCCTTCTCCTCCTCTGTCAAGAGCTAGGGATCATGAGCCTTCGTTATAACAAAGTACACATGCGCCACTTACCCCCTTCTTGGCGCGTGTTTCCATTGCCTTACGTCTACTCTCCCGCTCCGCCTTCGCCCGTCTATGATACATGGAATGCAGTGATATGGGATACAGTGAATGATTTAGGCGCGTGAAAAGATGGGTCGTGGTACAAATGAGTTGACGTTGATGATGGGGATCGGCATTGATATAACATTATCAGGAATTGTAGGGGTAGTAGTGATGGGCGTTGTGTTAGCGGTCGTGTGGGAGGAGGGAGTTGAAGATGAAGATGAAAAAAGGCTGGTGATTCATGAGTGGTTACTGAGGGAGAGTTGGAGGAAGAAACATACCTATTAGATTTTGAGAACATATTCGTATGGGTTATGGGTGGCGCAGGCTTTGGCGGTTCTGCCGGTTTCGCTGCTTGTGTCGTCGGTTTAGAATTACTAGCGGAAACTATTGTCTTCTTTATTGCACCCAAAGCGGCTGTGCTGGCCGCAGAAGCCTTGGAGTTCACGTTTGAAGAGGTGATGTTAGGCAAAAGCTTCTGTGCGACAGGCTTGGACTGGGTCGCAACGGGAGAACAACTATGGTCTGCGGGGAAACGATGCGAGGGGCAAAATTGGTCTTTGCACTTCTGTATACAGTCACGGATATTTAGCGACGATTCCATGGACAAGTGTCAGCAACGTACATCGCATCGAATAGGTGAAAAGAGGACTTTCTTGCAGCCCCCTCTGGCACAGACAGGCATAGTCCTTGCTTTGCCAGACTTTCCGGTCATGACTGAGCAATCTTTAGTGAAATGCTCTTCCATCCGTCCATTTGGGTCCTGTCCTGGACGGATTGCAACAGGTATGTTGCAGAGTGGACCTGGGGGAAGAGTGAGCAAATGAACAGTCAGAAAGTGGAAGGACGTACAATTGGGAGCAACTCTATTGTGCTTGCTCTCGTCATATTTTGAACAATTGTGGGCAGAGACGAGGAAATGTTCTTGACAAAAGGAGTCCTCGCAATGCTGGCATTTGAAGGGTAGAAAGTCAACGAGGAGACAGGATGTATGAGAGCACTGTTTCCCGATAGCAAGGAGCTGTTCGTCTGGCATAGGAGATGTGTACAAAGAGAGAGATGAGGATGACGCGGCCTGTACTCGAGGCTATTAAATAATTGATGTGACACGGACTCGGCGGCCCGGGGGTCTTTCGACATCGTATGACTAATAATCCCCGAACACTGCACCGCCACTGATGCGCTTCCGTATGACTGCTTCAACCGTAGAATTCACCTTTGTCAGCCTCAAGTGTCATCGCAGAGCTTTCTCAGCTAACCACGAATACAGATTAGACATGGAGAATCAACGGATAACCTCGTGGGTCCATTAGCTGCCCTTGATATGTCCTCCAAGTTAAACGTTTTCATAGAAATCCTTGTGGGCTGGTTGGAGAGATTCGTCACTCTCAAATCATGGTGTGTGCATCATTATATGTCACTACATCGACTGATCCATCTTACCAGGTTTAGAGGTGAGTTGATCCAAGAATAATGGCACATCTCAAACCAATGGAAATCATCACATGTTGCATAACAGCAAGCCGAAGCCCTCGCGGAGTCATTCACTAATACAAGCCTCACGATAATCTATTCTTCTACTCTCAAGCGTGCCTCCATGACAGCTGAAACTCTCCGAAATGCCCACACAAACCCTAAACCACCCATCGAGACCTCCCCACTTCTCCGGGAGCAGCATTACGGTTTGGGAGAAGGCCAACGTTACGACGCCCGCAGGGAACCTGGTCTTTCTCTCGACGACCATTTCACAAAAGGTAAATTCCCTTCCCTACGGGGCCGCACGGAACACTTTCCCGATGGCGAGAGCTTGGATGACGTCGCGGCAAGGGCTGAGGATGTTATTGAGCAGTTCGTGCTTCCATACGTGAGGAAAGCGGCTAGAGAGGGCGCAGAGGGAATACATGTTGCTTTTGTCAGTCACGGGATATTCATCGGAGAGGCTATATCTGCGCTGATGAGGAAGGACAAACATAACGTGACGGGTATTAGTGCACGAGACTACAGAGGCTTGCGAAACACTGGTTGGACCAGAGTTATTGTCCAGGTCAAGGTAAGAGATATCTGTCATCATATACATTGTAGAGCAAACCCTTGATAATTAGAATGTGAACGGGGAGGAAGACGATTGCCTAGGAGCCGAAGTCATGAACATCCGAGTGTCGGTACACAATTCCTGCGAGCACCTGGACGGTCTTGTGAGTAGGCAACGCACCCATCCCGTTGTCCATGCTAACATATATGTGGTAGCCTCGACAGAAAGGGGGCATTGGAAGTGCCCCGTATGATCCAAAGCAGAAAGATCTTCGGACATTCTTCAAAGCCGCTGATGGAATAAGCAAGACACGCCCTAGATGAACTTTTGTGTACAGCTGAATCACACATGGCAGGCAATGCAGAGTGGATGGTTATATAGACTGATGAACGGCACAGATATAGTACATTTCTGCCTAAGTATCGAGAGGGTTAGTACACGTAGCCCAAATATTATAATATGACATACTTGAAGGTCTATTCAATTTGAACCATAAGGTAGCAAGCGCTTTTTTAGTTTGACTGCCTGTGTATGAGTCGCGTATGCCGTTGTGCCGAGTCTATTGATACGAGCTGGGCTTTTGGTGACATTGAGATGTGAATGACCAGCTTTGCCCTGGACAAAAACGTTACTGTTAGATAACCAGTACGGCGGACCTACAGGTAGATAGCACCAACACGTTTGAATACGGTGCCCGAGGCGAGTGAACGCCACCGCTTTTTCGCGCCCGAATGGGATTTCATTTTGTAGCCTGCTTGAACCACAGAATTTGTTGAGAACAGGCGGTTTATCATCAGCGAGGATATCCATGACTGTCCAGTGAACAACACCTGGCCGCCCAGGACCATGACTCGGTGTGCTGAAAAGAGGTTTTCCACGTGATCATGCTGGACTTGCCAGTGATAAATTCGTGATTGTCGATTTCAGACTCACAAAACGACGGACTACTAACTTAACTTGCTTAGAATCACAATGGCCGACAATTCACCCAATCCTCAAGACGACGCCGAACGTGTCAGTTTATTTCTCTTGCCACTAGAAAGAGAGCATCGATCAACTTCATATTTCAACAGATTCGTCTCAAGCGATTGGCAAAGCTACAGTCTAGTCCTGCTTCTACTTCATCCACTCCTGCTCCGAGCGCTCCGAGATCTCCGTCTCCCCAGCACAAACCTCCAGTTCGGAAGCCCACCATTGCATCTCCCTTGCGCGCTCTTGAGCCACCGGTGGTCATCCCTTCGTCTTCTCCAATAAAGAAGAAGCCTGTTGCAAAATTCGATTCTGCCACATGGGAGCATGAAACTGTAGGATACGTTCTGAGAGCTACATTAGACGTATGTGTTTCATATACCCTGTTCTCATATATTGATCGTGGATGTCCATGCCTTGCAGAAATCTGTCGCTGAACAGAGCAAATTCGAAACGGTATGGCTCAAGCATCTGGCGGAAGAAATGCGGTCTGAGGGAATTAGTACGCAATTTATTCCGTCTTCCCCATAACTGAGCGCTTATATTTATTATTATTCCTTGCTAGAGGATGTACGACTCACGGCAGATCTTGCAGACAGGATCTTAATTGCTCGACTGCAACTGGACCCTCAGACCATGACGTGAGTTACATTCTATATAGTAATAATTTGTTGTTAATATGCCGTGCAGAGATGACTTGGAGTATCTTCCTGTCCTTGTCTCTCTTCCCCCCCAGCAAACTACATTCGAGTATCTCGTTGGTTGCTG
This sequence comes from Tricholoma flavovirens, assembly GCA_003313805.1. Classification (NCBI taxonomy): domain Eukaryota; kingdom Fungi; phylum Basidiomycota; class Agaricomycetes; order Agaricales; family Tricholomataceae; genus Tricholoma; species Tricholoma flavovirens. Next base: position 52,316 of record QLOK01001421.1, read on the forward strand.
GCAGCGAGTCAATTCGACAAGATCTGCTTTGATCAAGAAGGTGGGTGTCTCACTATGCATTACAAGCGATGTCGCCAATAATTTGTTTTTTAACTACCAGGGATATCCGCCACTCGAGACCCAGAATGCGTTGGCTCAGTTAGAGAAAGTCCGTAATTTAGTGATTAGTTATGCCGGTCTTACGCTTCAGGAGCCAGAGATGTTTCCTCAGCCAGCAGGGTTCGTAATGTCCCGTCATGGTTGACATGTTCAGAATGACAGTATATTCGCAGGCGTCCCCTTGGACCTCCCGAACTCGTTGGACCTCTCCTGTCTCTCTCTGCCCTCTCAGCGCCTCTTCTCTCCACGCCTACATCGTCTCCCTACACCCTAACTGCTTCAGACATTGACCAATTCCTCCAGGATCTTGCTCGTCGCTTTGAGCCTGACAACGAAGTTGATGATGTTCTGGGTCCTGTCGTCAAACAACTCCTCTTCCACGAGTCACTCTTCCGACCTGAAGGGCTGGGTGGCGGCGACGCAAGCTGGCGGGGTGTAGTCAGTGGACTTGAGGCCCTCGTATCTATCAAGAGTATTGCTGCTATGATCACGAGAATGGAGGAATGGAATCCACCCAATGCCACGGCGCCTATTTTTGAGCATCGGTCTTTGCTAGGGCCTTTATGTAGACTTGGCGTATTTCCACGTGAATGGGTACGTCCACGATTCCATCTTATAGAATTTTATGATATACATATGATCTATCTAGCCTGCTATTGCCCACACTTACTTTTCGGATCCCGAAAAGCGTTCCAGGGACGACTTGGAGTCATCTTTCGCCAGTTTGAGAGGAACGTTGAAAAGCCTTCAGGTCCGGGTAATGTTTTCTATGCAAATAGTGCATAAATTGACGCCGCTTCAGTCATCACTTTTCCAGATCTTCAACACCCTTGTCAGGGCCTCACCTGAATGTCGCGAAGCCGTTCTACAGTATTTTGCTACGGTCATTTCCTTGAATGTAAAACGGGCTGGAATGCAGGTTCGGGCTCTACCATTCGCGAAGTCTGGGCTGAGTCTTATCGATTTATATGTGGTTTAGGTTGAGCCTGAAACAGTGTCCTCGGATAGTTTTATGGTCAATCTCCAAGGCGTACTTCTGCGGTTTGCGGAGCCTTTCATGGATGCAAACTACACAAAGGTACACCCTTTCTCAAGATATCCTGACTTTCTTACTGAACATGTTCAGATGGCTCGTATCGACCCTCTCTATTATGCTCGCTCTTCCCGCATCAATCTAAATGATGAAACTCGCATCAAAGCCACCAGCGAGGAGGCATCCGAATGGGAGGAGAAGCAGAAAGATCCGAGCGGTTCGTCGTTTTGATCCTATGACCCGGAGTAATGAACTGAGTTTCCATAGCTCCCCCACCTAACTTTATCTCCGACATCTTCTATCTCAATATTGCTATGAGCCACTATGGATACCTCCGCACGATCCAGACATATTCTGATCTGCAGAAACATATAGAGGATATACAACGCCATTTAGACTATCTTGTTGGCGACCAATCTTGGATGGGGGTAAGATACACGAGCCTTCTTTATGGAATATTGGTTAAATGCCATCAAAGACCCCTCTACAAGCTCGCACTGAAGCAGCTATCAATCAAGTTAAGGTCAGTTTGCGCTGCTACTTGAATGCTTCAAAGCAGATTAATGGTAGGGTAGCTTGAACAAGGCAAGATTCGGTCTACTCAGCTGGCGTTCGAAGCCCAGCTCAATGACCCCGACCTCGTCTTTCGCTCAATTGGCTTTACGACTTTCCTATCAACGTGGCTGATCAGGCAGGTTGATCCCAAGCAAACGCACCCCAATCCACCTGCGGTGTACGTGTCTATTCCTTGTTCCCAAGCTTCTCATCGAGAGCTGATGTCTGTAGAATCCCGTTGCCAAAGGAGGTGCCTATGGCTTTCAGAGTGCTTCCGGAATATATCGTCGAAGACATCGTCAACTATCTCCATTTTGTCACCCAGTAAGCCAATTGCTTTGGTAGACCCCACCACCTCCTGATTTAACTCGTGTTTGAAATAAGCACGTCGCCTGACAAATTCGAACTCGCTGGAAAACTTGAGCTGATGACTTTCGTGCTCACCTTCTTGAACTCGACGTGGTATATCAAGAATCCATTCCTGAAGTCTAAGATCAACGATGTAGGTCAATTCTGTTAGTTAAAGTATTGTGTAGGATTCAAATCTGGTAGGTCCTGTTCATGAGTATATGGGGTTACGGGCGTGAGCGCAACGGCATCCTGGGGAACCTTTTGAACACTCATCCAATGGCACTAAAACACCTCATGCCAGCATTGATGCACTTCTACATCGGTGTGTCCTGCTAAGATTCTTGTGCGCCTAATTCTAACATCGGCCAGAGGTGGAGCAAACAGGAGCAAGCTCTCAGTTCTACGATAAATTCAGTACGTGACATATTTACAATGGAGAGATCCTGAGCTGAAGTAATTTATATTGCCATAGACGCAAGGTTGGTAATCTCTCTGTCCGTTTTGGCGTCGATTGATTAGTGAACTTCGACCAGACGTAACATCTCATATGTACTCAAAGTCGTCTGGAACAACCCTACGCATAGGGAAGCCCTTAATATCGAAGCCCAGTATGTTCGCATTCCTCGACTGTTTATTTTGCCTGATCTTTAATCAACAGAAACGTTGATAAATTTGTTCGTTTTGTCAACATGATGATCAACGACGTCACCTACCTCATGGACGAGTCGCTCAGTGAAATGACCCAAATCCATAATATCCAAGTAGAAATGGATGACAAGGCGACGTGGGAATCAAAACCCGTTGAATATCGCCGCGAGCGGGAAGGAACACTCCGTTCGCTGGAGCGGCATGCTTCAGGGTACACCACACTCGGCAGATCCACGGTTGAGCTCCTCAAAATATTCACCGCGGAAACCAAAGCGCCTTTCATGATGCCAGAAATCGTCGATCGATTGGCTGCAATGTTGGACTATAATCTGGTTGCGTTGGTCGGGCCAAAATATCAGGAGCTGAAAGTTCGAGACCCGGAGAAGCTCAAGTTCAACCCGCGTGCCCTTCTGAGCGACCTCCTTCAAGTATTCCTGAACCTCAGCGATCAAGACGACTTTGTGAATGCAGTCGCACGTGATGGGCGAAGCTACAGCAAGGAGTTGTTCGATAAAGCTGCCGAGGTTGCTGTGTTGCGAGGGCTGAAGACTGGGGCGGAGATTGCGCAGTTGCGCCTGTTTGTTGCGAAGGTCGAGGAGGCCAAAACTAATATAATGGAAGAAGATGAAGACTTGGGAGAGATCCCTGATGAATTCTTGGGTATGCAATGTTCCTTTTCGTGCAAACTGTTGTTGACAATGGTCGTGCAGACCCAGTAATGGCCACTTTAATGCGAGACCCTATCATGCTGCCATCCTCTAAAGCCATTGTGGATCGTTCCACTATCAAATCACATCTCTTGTCAGACACCACCGATCCATTCAACCGGTCCCCCCTTAGTTTAGAAGATGTCATTCCTGGTAAATTCGTTCGTATCCTTCTTGAATACGTTTTCTGAAATCCCCCATTTCAGTCTCAGAACTCAAGGCACGCATAGATGCATTTCTTCGCGAGAGAAGAAATAAGAATGCAAATCAACCCCAAGATGCTATGGACGTTGAATAGCTATAAAGAGACTTTAACTGTACAATATATAGAAGCTTTTGATTCACATCTAAATAAGTAGTACTACACGCCAAAGGCCACAGAAAATGAATATTATCGCTTTCTCTTCTTTGTGGCACGCGTCATGCTTGGGCCTGCTGGCGGCCTGCCTCGTCTTTTGACTGGTTTTGACCGATGCCTAGTAGCTTTTGGCGATGCAGAACGAGCTGCATGACGCAGTTAGAAGAGTCGAAACATCTGAAATGTAAACCAACCAGGCGATGGCTCGTGCATTTCAATATCCTCATCCTCCGCATAATCTGTACCACCATCAGTGCCTGTCACCACACTGCCATGTCTTCCCGTCCCAGGGGTACCCTCATCTCCACTTTCCTGCGTCAGCGCACTGCTATCGCTATCCCCACCCACAAGACCAGCCATATCAAGCTTTGCCCTTTCGCGTTTTTTCCCGCCACGAGATTTTGTGGCGGTAACAGGAGATGGTGCAGGGGATGACGAGGGAGTGGATGTTGTTGTACGCAAACGCCGTTGGGCTATAAGCGACTCGAACAATTCGTCAGGAGGTAACGAGTACTCTTCTCGGAAGTAGGGATGTACGGAAAGGTTCGCAGACGGTGACGGCGATCGTACAGATTGCGGAGTAGACCCATTCGACCTAGATAACTCGTAAGCCTCGGCTTCCAAATCCTGGGAATGTAATAGGTGGTTATCAAGCCCTTGTCCGAGATGAGGACAACTTACAATGGCTTCCAAGGCATCCAAGTTATAGCAACTTCTCAATTTGTCCCATATGTCAGCTATGTGGACCAGCCGGCCCGTGTCATTTTGTATGTAACGCTGGATGGCGAGGACATGGAAGTGACGATGAATGCCGATAGGTCTTGCGCGCATGATGGATCGAAAGAAGGATATTTCCCCTTCCACGCTCGCCAAAAAGGCGCGGTTATTGTCGACGGTCATCAGCGTGTAGATATTGCGCCTATTGCAGCCAATGGCTGGCGCACGATGATAATATTGGTCTGTTTGGCATCATCCTTCCGCACAACACTTGTACAAAGTTATCAATTCATTGGTAGTTGTATGTACGTCGTATATATACACTTGTCAGTGCGGCGTGATACAGAACATTAGATATGTCAAGTGAAAGTCAAAAGGAAGGCGAGATCATTCCTGTCCGAATCCTTCGGTCTCTCTGAAAACAATATCATTACCACCGAGCCAACGGCTCCGCAAAAAAATAAGCAACTTACTCTATTGCAAATATTAACTTTGTTTCGAGGCTTTCATAGTCCTGATATGGCGGTAGATCCAGCCGGTTGAAACATGTGTGGCTCCTAGGAAGCCCTTGGGGATCACCCGACTTCTCGATAGTAAATCTTCGTGGTCCATCAGAGCCTTGGAGGTCCTTGAAACCATTCACTGGCACACGAGAAGTTCCCGTTGTGAACTGAAGGAGACGAGACTTGCGTTCCGCAGGCCAAGAACGGATACACTGCCAAAACCATTCGATAACTTGGTCAGTCTTTTCGTAACCGCGGTAATCCGTGAATTTCGTCCAGTCATCCCTGTTAATCAAATATCAAGAGAGAACTTGGATGATAAAGAAGGAGCAACGAACATGTCTATTTCAGACATGCCACCAATCAGGAGCTCCAGTTCTCGTTCGTCAAAGACATTGATGAGGTCACGAGGTATGAGTTCCAACAAACCTTCCATAAATGTGTCGAACTGGGCCTTGACACGTTTTGATACACGGTAGCTGACAACAGTGTCGACATATTCCTTCTTGTTTTCTTCGGTGACAGCAACCCTCTCGCCACCAGGTTTGAGTTCGATGGTGACCAATTGTCCAAACCGATCTTCTGTCTGTGAGAAAGTTTCGTCGAGAACATCCGTGATGTCATTTTCCCTATGCCAGGCCATGATTATAGTAGATGCAAGGGGAGACAGCCAAAGAGTACTGACAGCATCCAAACCAGAGAACGATGTAGGTCAGCATCCACACTCTCCAAATCAGCTAGCGTCACGTTCCTTCCAAGGATCATCTTGTAGAAACTAGGGACGAAATAGGCATCGAGGAATCTTCGATGGAAAATAGCAAGGCCGAGACATCGTCCAATAAACTTGAAATAGGTTAGATGGTCAGGATTGACTCCTGATGCGGGGTTAATTTGTAGTGTGTAGTTGTCGTGCGTCGAATACTCGAATAACCCATAACTAGGATTAAAGATTTCGTGCGATAGAAGGAAAAACCATTCTCTATAGCGCTATGAGCATTAGTAGGAATGGCCAAGGGACTACAAGACATACCTAGAAACACCTCCATAATCCAATCCATCCTCGCCCTCAAAGCTAACCATAAGCCGCCGTTTTAGATCTTCGCCCGTCAAAGCCATGACAGTGCCAAAGCTATCTTCCAACACCCGAGTACGGCGAATCTTCATCTCGCACTTCCCAGCCGTTACCCGCATCTTTGGCTGGCTTCTAAAATAGATCACCTTTCTCCTGTAATCCCGTTTATACTGGGGCGCATTGTCATCGACGTGCGTTGGCAACCTTGGATCGTCCCAAGAGGTGGTGCGCGTGTTGTGGTCTACGAAATAGACACGCCCGGTGGATGTTAATCTCATCTCCCAGCCTGAGGGGAGGGGACCTAAATTGGGATTTCCAGCTGGCCGTGTTACAGCAACCGGAGGCTGCTGAGTTGCGCGCCTTGGGTCTGCCCATGTCGTTGTGCGCGTATGATGATCGACGAAGTAGGGTCGGCCCTCTGCAGTACGACGTTCCTCCCATCCAAGTGGCAGGGGTACATCAGCATAAGCGCCAGTCTGCGCAGTAGGGCTAGTTGTGGTAGACGGAGTCACCCCCGGAGCGGCGGGGCCGCCACTGGGTCGAGGAGGTGGACCTTGGGAAGAAGGCCGGGGTTGTGGCACTGTGCCAGCAGCGCCTGATGGTAGAGGACGGTGCCACGTTGTTGTCCGCGTGTTGTGATCAACATAATACGTCCGGTCGTGTGCGTCAACTCGGCGTTCCCAGCCTGCAGGTAAAGGTACGCCCGCAGGATCATCCAGCATGCGCCGTTGTGTCGTGCCTGCGTTAGAAGGTGGACGACCAGATGCATCCATGTGAGGGGGGCGAGAAGAAGGGGCCAACGACGTATGACTTTGGGATGTTGAAAGGGGAGCGGCAGCTAGCGAAGGTTGATTGGGTCTTGACTGCTCCTCGTCGTCGAGGTGATGGGAGTTGGATGGCCGTCGATCGTTATAAGCTCCTAGTCGATTTTGGGATAAGGAATCTTGGGCAGAGGGCTGTGGTGAGGTGTGTGTCATCAAGGAGGATCCCGTGGGAGCAGGCTGTGAAGGTTCTGATAACGCAAACATGAGTCTGCCATACACGGGAAGATTGTTGCTGGACATGGATAAGTCCTTGGAGAAAACATCTTTGAATTACTTGAGTAACTGGAAACTAGAACAAAGCTGTAATAACGAACTTGTACCGCCATCCATGGCGTGCGAAATAGCCTCCGTGCCTGACATGCTGATAATCCCCAAAAACCCTTGAAAAAAGGTAGTAATGTAGCTGGGAATAAAGGAGCTAGCAGAACAGGCAGACCTTGGTCACGCTTCTTGAATTTCTTGTTGTCGAAAATTTGAATAGCGATTGTGGACGATTGACGGACCAAGCTGATCATTGACAGGATATATTTTAGTTCTCGTGGGCGCCATGGATGTTGGGTGCTCACATATCAAAGTGTTCATCCCATGTTGGACTCAAGGACTTCTTGAAGACGGCGGTGGTGTTCCTTTGTTCCCCGTCCACTGTTAGAACTGCAAAGGGGTCAGGGAGACTCAGGAGTTCCCGCTTTACGAGCCCATTTGCCCCGAAAACTGGAAGGGGGAATCAATTAGAGGCACTAAAGAAGGTTGTATCGGGAACTTGAAAAGAAGGCTTACGAGACACTCGGATGGACCGTTCGAGATCAGACGATCTTTGACTGAGATGGAATGTGATTGTATGAGACAATCGGTTGTGAAGAGTTAAAGCGCTGACCTGCTGGAGCTTGCCATTACGACAAAACGGGGGTGGCGACGACGACGACGACGCCTCGAAATTCACGGAATGCGATCGGTGATGAACTGGGAAGAAAGAAGCTATAGGATGGAAAGGTTACTAGACGCTGATAAAGTCAGGGTCGCTCCGACGCACAGCACTGGCCCACGTGCAAGAATTTATACATAGTAGTGACTACCACTACAGCTCATTATTTAGTCGGTTGCACCCTCAGAATGGTCCAAGGTATGATGGACATTGGACTTCCAACTTTCGATGTCATAGCTACCCACTGACAGCAACAGAATCACACGGGGACCCATTGACAAACTATGGCATGAGGAACAATGGCCCGGGGCATACTGCCATGACTTTATTTGGAAGCTCACGAGATTCAATGCATATAATTAGGAGGATGCAACCAACGCGTAACGATACCCCCAGCTGACAAGCTTCAGTGTAACTTATTTAATAACATTGCTGGTCATGTTAACTCCTAGCCTCCACAAGATCAGCGGTCGTCGCCAGGCCACAGACCGCTCAGGTACCCAGCAGGCTGGCTCACACCCGCCCCCTCCTCAGATTTCTGGCAATTCTGCAGACAATTTAACTCAGAAGACGGAGAGCGTCCTCAGTGATGATGCCCTCCCGTCATCCTCTGGTGTCATCATCCCGTCCATTCCAAAGTTCCGTCTTGAGTCATTCCCATCTATTTTATCAACTGTCGGCATCATGCAGGGTTTAAAATCGTCAAAAAATATTGATGGCATCCGCTCGCTTTCCCAAGTGTTCTCGACGTGTCTTCGAACCATCCTTCGTTCAATGGACGTCCTCCCATGTGAGATACGTCTCGACCCTACATACGAGGTTGCGCAATACGGTGTAATTTTCACAGGGAATCTTTTCACTGGCCAGGTGTCTAAACTTTCCTCAAAGGCTACTGGAGGAGATGAGATGATCCCGATGGCTCTTGAGATGGCTGAGATGACTGTCTCCAGCCTGCGGTCCTTCCTCAGGATTGCGGAAAGTCTTGTCAAGGAAATAAAACCTCTGCCTGCTTTGCCGGCAGAATTCGTCGCCGATAACCCTGCTGTTCAAGAGCCACCTCCACTTGTCAACATCGTCAATGAAGTCCTGGATACAGAAGGTATCACCAGCGCGACCCCCTTAACTGACTTCAATAACTCACACATGACGCATACCCGGGCCTCACACGCGAAAAAGAAAAAGAGAGTTAGCAAAAGCAGCATTATACGGCGTATTGTGCGACGAGGATCTGTCGCCTCAAAGACGTCTCTCCTTTCTTCCAGAACCAAGTCTTCTGTCACCCTGATAAACCGTGAAGTCCCTCAATCGCAAATGATGGACGCGAAACCAAGGCTTCCCGAGCCCCCGTTTGTGCTCCGCCAATCAGCCCTGTACTATCTTGCCGACCCGTACTGTCCCGAAATTGATGTTGAGATGCCAGTGCCTACTGGAGATACCGTTGCGGTCCGTTTGGATCAACATGGCTCCGTGAAGGCGGCATCCATCATAGCCCTCGTTCGCATGTTGACGTCCAAAGATAGCGTCCTCGACCCAGAGTTCACGACTACCTTTTTCATATCCTTTCGTTTTTTCACGACCCCTACGCGTTTTTATGAGGAACTTGTAAAGCGATTTGACGAGCAGCCACCGCCCGATCTTAATCCCGCCCAGCTCCGCATCTGGACGCAATACGCGATGGGAGTACATATACGGGTTGGAAAGGCTATTTTGATGTGGCTAGATATGTACTGGAAACCGGGGATAGACGGCGAGGTTTTAGAAGCGTTACAGGCGTTCACTCTAAACCGCCTAGTGTATGAGTTGCCTGAAGGACTAGCAAGACATATCCTCCAAGGGCTTGATTCTATTGCTGGCGACGAGCCAATGTGTCGAAGAACGAGGAAGGCGAAGGATTTAGAGTTCGTTTACTATCACTCTGTGGTTGTGACGCCCCCGTCCAGCCTACAGTTCGAGATCACAATCGAAGTTGACCTGGGTGTGACAGCACAGCTCCTCAGGTTCAACACTCCAGCTGGAAGAGAAGAAGTTGCCCGTCAGCTCACTGTCAAAATTTCAGAGCAGTTCCAGCAGGTCGATCCTGAAGATGCAGTCATGTACTGGCACCGTAACCAAGAATCCGAGGCTGGCAGGACGCTCCAACAGATTGTCCTATTCGAACGCGCTCTTTGTTTGTGGATCACACACACTGTCCTTCAGCAATCTTCCCTCCGAGAACGCTGTCGGTTATTGGAATTCTGGCTCGATGTCGCTACGGTAAGCATCTATGACTTGTTGTCCCAGCCCCCCGGATTCAGATGGGATATAATTAGCGATGCTTGCGTCTTCGGAATTTCAGCGGTGCTAATTGCATCTATGGTGGAGTTTCCAACAGCGCCATTGGTCGGATGAAAAAAACCATTCTGGTTGGTATTTTGTTTGGGCTTATTGTCTAGTATATTCAGAAAAATGCACTAGGACGTGGGCATATCCAGCAAGCATCAATATAGGGCGCTGCAGACTTTTCTTGAGGGCACCGATAACTATAGCGACTATCGGCAGGCGCTTACTTTGGTTGAACCAACAGTGCCCTTGATAGGTTTGTTTTCCCATCTTCATATTTTTTGTCGCTCATGTCGCTTTCTTCCCAGCTCCTCTAATACGTGATGTCACCTCCGCCATGGAAGTAGTTCCAACTGTGATCGGATGTACTGACGACAGCGAAGACAAAAGCTTGGTCAACTTGAATTTGTATCGTATAACTAGCAAAACAGTCCGAGGTTCGTGAATTTTACTGCTTGCTAGATAGCATTTACCAAGATTAGTGTCATAGCCATGGAAAGCTGCCTCATACCTTACAAGTTCTTTAAGGATGATGCGTTCCAAGCGTGGGTTGGGGTTCGTCTTACAGAATTCCCTCCCGATCGGGAGCAGGTAATTCTTAACAACTTCTATCATCAGAGGTAGGTATCATAGCAAAACTTCCGATTCATTTTGGGCTAATTGTCACTCTGGATTTAGTGTTACACATGAGGCCAGGGAACCTCTTCTGACGCAGCTAAAGGAACCATGGTCATACACCACATCCGGATTACTAGATGGTGTTTACGTGTTACACGACCTTCCCATGCAGCCATCGTCTTGCCAAGATGCAAGGAGTGTAAGGCGCATCCCCAACTTTTTCAAGAGGTCATAATGGGCCTACTAAGGCCAATGGCACAATCTGCCATTCATCAGCCATTAGCTTAATACTTCATTCCTTAGAATTCTTCGTAGAGCTTGTAAAGTAGTTTGATATGATAATTCAACGATGCATCCGCATAGACCAACTTGTCGGGAACGTGAATGGAGCTCTTCGATTTGGGCATGGCATATTGCATAAGCGCTCTCGTACAGAGACAAGCATGAGCATACGATCTCCCGACGTGCCAGATAATCCAACATTCCCCACAGCATCGAACATCTTATGCCCGGGCAGCCTCAATCCGCCTTCTTGCCACTTGACGTCGGTTCAGTCCAGTCAAAGAGAGGGCGGAGGTCTTATCCGTGCTCTTCTCTACTTCTACTTCCGATGCCGAGAGGATAATTTCAACGTGGGTCGGGTGACCCTGGTATGGATTGATTCGACCGTGGGCACGATATGTACGACGACGGGTTTTCTGTAAAAGAGATAAAGCTATCAGGGCGTGTCACCAGTACTGCATACCGACGACTAACAGGAGCTTGTTGAACAACGATGTTTTTGATGTATAGGTCCTCAAGGTCCAAGTTTTTTGCGTCGGCATTTGACTCTGCGTTCTTCAGGAGACGCAGGACGAATTTGACAGATTTTTCCGGCCAACGACCTAATTTCTTAGTCAGAAACTAAAATCGACGAAAGGTCTTGCATTTCGACGTGCCTTGTGTGGCCTTGAACTCCTTGGCTTGAGAAGCACGTCCAACACCACCTGCAAACCGACGGAAGGGAATTACCCGTTTGTGCTCTTTCACGGCACCGAGATACTCGTATGCCTTGACAAGCTTCAGGCCTTCGATCATCTAAGTTAAGACATAGATCTTAGTTGTAGTTTATCCAAGCGCACCTGTGAGTGCGGCCGCTACTTCACGCATGTTCTTGAAGTGCGTGCGGAGGTACTCTCCTCGTGCACGGGAGGCTGTTACATCGTGTCAGGTCGAGCTCAGATCTTTGTGATTTGAACAGACTTTTTTCGGGATTGGTAGCGAGGGCGGCAGAGGCATAACGAACTGTTAGGCCGTTAGCGAAAATCGAAAACCGATGCGCGCGTGGACCTACCCATCTTGAAGTCTTGAAGTTATCGAACCCGATTTTGAGTGTAGTGTCTTGAACGTTGCCGTGGCTTGAACCTTAATCGTACAGTTTACGGAGAGTTCCGAAATAACGGCCTCGGCCGGCCAATTATGTAATTAACCGAAGCCGGCGTCCCGTCCCGACCAGCCGATCACTTCCATGGTGAAGTCACCAAGTCGGTTGCAACTGCTTTTGGAATTCGGATATGCAGCTCGTTGTTCTCGACGCTCACCAACGACGTTCTGATTCTTTCTAGATCGTAATGCCATCTCAACTCGACTTGCCTGGGCCTTCAGGCTCCCTCCCAACCACTTCGTCATCGTTCACTCTGATCAATACTAACGGTTCCGCAAGCGTCGAAGCTTCAACCGCATTTTCTTCAGTCACGGAGTTGGACGGGAGAGATACTGTTCAACAGGTACTGTCTATGCTGTCCAGTCCTTCATACTTGTTGGAATGACGATTTCAGTTGGAAGCCTTGAACAATCAGCTCATTCTAGAGTATCGAATTCAAGAAGGTGCTGAAAAGCTCTTAAGCATACAGCTAGCAGTGAGTCACTCCTGTATCATGTTCTCAAATGGAGGATGAATGTCTAAAGGGTCCACTTCGATCACAAGTCGAATCGGAGTTGGGCGTGTCTAGGAGCAAGATCGATGCCCTCCAGACAAGAATCGAAATCTGTGCGCATCTTCGGTGTATTTCCACGTCTGCATATTCACAACTACTCCTTGTTAAGTATCTTCTCGGAGCAAGCCCAAACAAAGCAATGGCAGCGGTCTTTCAAAACGGAGGGTGATTCCTGGACATGCAAATCTACAGATACCTAGAATAGTAAGGGATGGCGATGACAGAGGTATGGCATCATTGCTCACTCAAATAGCTATCTCTGATGACGCGAAGGAGGAGACGACTTCCGAACAGCACTTCACAACGCGTCCAATTTTATGCAGCTTTTGAAGACTCTCGGCCATTCAGAGGCAACGCCGAAATCTGCAAGTTCTTCCTCATCTACGCCCACCTCTCATACAGCGAACTCCACGGAAGCCGACCGTCAAATAATTGATACAATGTCGAGGATTATCCGTATCCTTAAAGGGAATCTTCGCGTTCGTTACGAATTAAATATCACCGACGTGCTTCAGACGTGAGGATTAAAGAATTCTCTCAATATGCCATCTTCCTGACCATATTTAGTGTTATGCCTATGCTGAGCGACAAACGCTCAAAGCAGTGCCGTGCAACGGCATACCAGCTCATACGACACGCATTGATCGACGCCGAATCTGTGAAGCGCCTCGATCAAAATCTTGATTGGTTCATCGTGAAGTTAGCATTTTCCGTGACACTTCCGGCTGCAACATGCTCAATCGTTGACACCTGCATAAAGGTCATTGAATCGCGACAACAAACACGCAGTTGAGAAAGAGCAAGCCATCAAGCTTATCCGCACAATAGTCGAAATCGGCACCCCGCGTCGCGATTCGTCCGCTGGAGGTATGGGTAGCGTCCCCCTCTCTGAACCCGTTATGCGCGCCCTTATTGCCGTCGCGGAACATCCTGAGGAACCTTTTAGATCGATCTGTACACAAACCATTGCTGAAATCTGTACGTCCCGTTACTTAGATCAGCCCGTTCGAAAGGTAACCTCTGTTACTCAAGTACTGATCGATATCGATCTTGTCTCAAGAACGGGTGGTATTCGTTTTCTTCTGCATGTCCTTGGCGAGGGCCCTCTCGAAGTTACCCCGATCCTGGCAGCAACCTTCCTTCACATCGTGGACTCACCTCGCACTCGAGCATATTTGCGAGTTGGTATTGATCTGGAGGTATGTTGCACAACTCGACGCATGCATTCACGGATGACCTAATATTACTTAGCTCGCCCTTTCAGCTGTAACTGATGCTTACGGTAAAGGGCCCGACCATGCAGACCGCATGCGAGGCTGCGCGAAGGTCATACAGTTAATGTTACGCACCTGGAGTGGTATGTCAGACGTACACCGGTCTGGTATTTTTTGATCAACCATCATGCATAGGACTGATGTATTTTTGCATGGATGACATGCGTGCGATCCGTTCCTTGGTGGACACTCTTCGAATACCTTCATTAGAGACCAGGGTTAGCGTTGATTTTCCTTCATGCTGATGGCCCTGATATGCGACACACAGGAGATCGTCCTAGATATGTTCTTCGACCTTTTGAATTTAAAATCGCCAGAGTGGTACCAAACATTCATCGACGGTCGCAGGTTAACGAGTTCGTAATATCTTATCAATGAGTACCCCTCGTTGTAATCTCACGGTTTCTAGTGTACCGCAAAACCAACGACTATCATGAACAACGACCAGAGCTGAATCAAAGCGAACGCTCTAACCAAAGCTTGAAACTGACTGATCAATACCTTGCTCTTCTGGTTCTTGTGTTCACCAACGCCGGACTTTGTGACGTTAGGTTGATCCGGATCATTATTTTCGTGATATCTGATTCTTCTGTTTACTAGGCGCTGACCTCCATGCTTGAGGAGGCTACTACAGGGTCTAATTTGTCCCGGAAAGCCACACTCTTGATGGCGGAGGTCCTGCAAATGGCGAATCGCGTGCTTCCCCTATCCGTCGCGGCTCAAATACAGGCAGGTTCTACCCTTGTCATTTATCTTGTCTAATTGCGAGTTGCGTAGGCACTTCCGAACGTCTTCGCTATGGCCACAAATTACAGTGACGGGGAACATAGAATTGTTGGGACTTCTGCCTTGTCAGCTATTGACAGCTTCAATCGGAACCATGCGAGGTTGCAGCCATGCACAATCAAGAATAGCCGTCAAAGGTACGATTTTGCTGCTTCCGATGAGTTTCAATTTGACATCGTTGAATATAGAGCTAACTCTGTTGAGGATGCTGTTCGCCGTGGTCAAAGGCAGGTAGAACAGGTAAAATTAAAGATAAGCATGCAGATGGACGACAAAACATTCCAGTCCTCACTGCTTGAGACTCAAGTATTGCCATGCCTTAATTCTATCCTCTGATGACTTATCGGGATCTAGGTAATGCTTACGAAGGACTACATGAAATGGAGTTTCGACATGTTGCAGGAACTTATCGAGGGTCCCTTACTAAATCCCAAGCGGATGGAAGAAGCAATCAAAGTCTCGCGGTTTATTCGCAGGCTTATGTCCTTCTTTCATCCGTTCAGTCATAGGTTCTCTGACCTGCCTAGAATCAAGGTGCATTGTCATCTAAGTTGTGGGACAATTTTAGTGCTGATATTCACAAGTCAAATATAAAATGGGTACGGCTAGGCTGCTCTTTGATGACAACCCTGATAGCCAGCCCGGATGGCGTCAGGTACTTGGCAACGGAGGATCAGTTTCTGGCTCAGATTGTGAAAAGCTTTGCCCAACTCGATCCTGTGCGTAGTCGATGTCCGCGGCATTGTACCTTCTAATTGAGTCCTAACAGTTCAATGGTGTTCCCGATTCAGATCCCGTTTTCTCAAAGAAACGCGTGGCTGATACATTAACATACGGATACCTTGAAATGCTTGGGACCCTCAGCAAGTACAAGGAAGGCATTGAGTAAGTATTATTTGACCGTAGGTGTATGAATGATGTCATGTGTGTTCGTTAGGTTGCTAGAAAAGTTCAAAGTGTTTACTGCATTTTACCACCTGAGCGAGCTACGAAGCCGTGAAGATTTGATCAAAGGTATCGTCGAAAGCCTTGATTACAATATGTGAGTTACTCTGATTGTTAGTATTCACCCTCATGTAACATCCTCATCAGTGATGGGCATCCACGGATAGTTTTGTCCAAGGCACTAACCTCTAGCTATAAGGCAAGCTCTTAATTAACAAGTTTCATCTCTGATTAACGACGTACGCGTAGCATATCCGGATGTACGCTACACAGCACTTGGGAAAACTCATCCGTGGTTTTGCCAGCGCAAATGCATGGACCCTTCGACTTCTCCTGACACAATTATATGATCCAGCCCCGGAAGTTTGTGAACTGGCGGTTCATTTTCTGGAGGAAGCTTGTGAAGACAAAGATATCCTGCAGTTGGTTGTGGAGATGCAGCCTACAATGGATCACCTTGGGGAAATTGGACATCCACTCTTGCTCAAGTGAGCTATCTTGGGGCTGATTCCTTGAGCTGTTCATCCTTATTGTACTTGAAGATTTATGTCCACTCCTGTGGGCTTCCGTTACCTATACGACGCAGGATATATTGATCGTGAAATGGATATGTGGTTTAACGTAAGTCGTTATTTGCGTAACGTCTTCTGACTGACCATCATTTCAAGGAACGGAACATCTACTATGTTGTTCAAGTGGAAGTTTTCCTCTCCAAGGTCTTCAGCAGCACCACAGACGAAGACGAAGACATCTTGTAGGTGGTTTTTCATCCGGTGAATATGGTCTTACTGTATGAGCTAGGGCATTTGATGGCACCGTTCCTCCTCACTTCTATGGTGAAATGGCAAAAACAGAACTTGGGTGTCAAATTCTACAAGAGAAGGGTCATTTTACAGAGTTCTCTCACTTTATCCAACAACATCGTCACGAGTGTGAAGATGCGGACCTGATAATGAAGCTGAAAAGTATTCTGTGGGCGGTTGTATGTCTATCAATTTCCTTCATCTCTTTGTATGCCCTTTAATGCCTTCGAATAGGGCAATGTCGGCGCCACAGAAGGAGGCCTGCCCTTCCTAGAGGAGGAGGAAATTATCCCTGCCGTTCTGGAAATCGCAGAAAATTCTCCCATCCCTTCGATCCGGGGGTAAGTTCTAAAGGGTCAATGGTTGATAATCTAAGTCATAACACTCCACTTTTAGCACATGCTTTTTCGTCTTGGGGCTCATATCTTCGACCTCACAGGGATCCGAAATCCTTGATGATTATCGCTGGGAAGCCACACTTTCGCCGCTTGGGACGCCAACTGGATTATGCATACCCGTAGATTTTGAATCCTTTGTAACGGTATGCCAGACGTCCCTTGTCGCCCACTGGTACTAAGATGTGGCTAGATACCGTCATGGACTCAGAAAGTTCCTGTCACAACCGAAAGTCGTCTGTCACCTGTAACGAATGAAGCTGAAATCGAGGTTACCACTGCCATACAAAATTTGGCGAATACAGTAATCGCGAATGCAGCTTCACGATCTTTGGCGAAGTATGGCCATGCTTTAGAAAGTGAACAGAATTCTGAATAGTTTTTTGATAGGATGAAGTCTCGCCCTGAATATCGTCCGATCTTCTCATCGCCGACCATGTTGTTCCGAGCACTTCATATCATTTCCACTCAAAGATATCGGCTCCCCGTGCGCAGGTATATTATGGAACTTTTTAATCTGGAGTTAAGCCCAGAGCTCGTTGCCACACTCAAGGAATGTGCGAAGACACTGCAAGCACATCCATCATATCAACCGACCGAGTCGGAGACTAGCCGGCTTAGCATTTTCGGAAGGATGGGCAGGACGAGAAGAGGTTCGGAGAGTGATGATGAGGACGATGAACTGGGCACTGCCGCTACCCCCTCTGTACTTCTTGCCGATCAGCCCATGATATGTCTGCAGCCAGTCACTAAGATTGTTGGGTTTGACATTTGATTTACGGGGACTTTTGTTAAATGCTGTCGATGTTTGGACATGGTTGTGTAACTTTTAGCATGTACTACCAATCCAACATTCTAATTTAATCCGTCTCTGGTCCCTTGTTAAGTCCTTTGTTGGCATGCTGGTATCTTTGGTTGATTTTGATCGGCAAATGTACGAGGGGCTGAACTGCTTAACGTCCAGTAGATAGGCTTTCCTTCTCCAGGAGGTAAGTAGAACTTGGCCTACACGCTCACTCTCTTTTCGAGGGCTACAGATGTGCAATGCCAGCCATACAATGATACTTCAAATTGAAAATATACATCAATCTCACTTGCTCGCTGACCACCATTCCCCAAGGTCCAACTTGATTAACAAATAATATAAAGCATCGGACCCACCGACCACCCTGCGAGGCGTCGAATCTCCCCGCACCACAGATCCTTGTGAAGAAACTGTGGACGACGAAGCGCTCTTATCTACCAGCCCCTTCAGGACTTTTGTCTGTACCCAACAAACTAATCAACCTCGCGTGTGAGACAGATAGAAAGCAAAACCTACCAACACACTCATCTTCTCTAAGAATCTACCCTCCACATCTTCTAACACCGTAGCCGTCCTGCACTCTTCCATCCGCCCACGCCATAGCTCCCCTACCACAACCGCATATTCTAATATCAGTTCGAGTGCGCATCGGAGGACTTCCCCCACAGCCTTCTGGCCTGACCTCAGGAGGCACGCACTGAGGATATCATCAAGGAGCGTGGAATGAGCTCTTGCCAGAGCAAAGACGTCGGAGAAGTCAGGTAACGAGGGATGGGACAGTCGCGCAACAAAAGGGTCAAAGTTACCCTTGATGGCGGTGTCGAATACATATGAGGAGAGGTTAGAGACGAAGGAGTGTGCGACGAAGCGAAAGTGCAGGAGGCGCTTGCGGGCGGGCGTGAGAGTTGGAAATAGAGGATTTGTAGTGTATCGGGTCATGCGAAAAAGAGCGCTGATGGCGCTTTCCACTGTGGAAAGACTTGTTAGTCGGAATAGAGGGTCATAGGGACGAACTATTGACCTCTCATGAGACGAAGGATAAAGGCAAACATCCGTTGATACTTGGAAAGTATTTCAGGGGTGATCAGAACATCTACCGGATGTGGGGGCTTATAATCCATATACAGGAAGTCTAACGCTCTGTCGAACCGAGGTCAGCAGCGAATGTGCATATTCATGGTCAGCTTACTCGATTGCTGAAGCAGGACGAGACAAATCAGTGTGAAGAATACCAGAACAAAGCCAGAGAGTAAGCATACTTAGCGGATTTAACCACTTCTCCTTCCCTGTTCCGGTGGGCAAATCACGAATCGCAAACCCCAATCTATACTCTGCTTCTTCCAGTACCTTCTGCCTCCCCTTTCCGGCTACCTCAACGACAGTGTTATCTTGCTCACCCTCACTTCCGCCTGCTACATTCTCCATGTCCTCACCCTCAAACGAATCCACAATCACTGTCCTCAGAAAAAAGCTTAAATCTGCCCCAACAGGTGGCCATGTCTCGCGCTCTAGTAGTGCTGGCGCTAGCCCCACTGCCCACGGCTGCGACTGGGACTGGGACTGGAACTGCGTCCGGCCGCCCGCTTTCTTCGAACTGTTGGGCCGTCGGTGTAGAGACCTAACAGCCATGCTGTGGGCTTTCGCATCCACCTTGCTGGAGTCAGAGTCAGAGAAAAGTGCTGCTGAAAGCCGTGATCTGAACGGCGGGGCAGTGACGAGGAGGTATGATCTCAGGAGGAGGAGGTGCGCCTGGAAATTGAGTGTCCCTGACAAAGAGAGGAAGAGGCGAAGGAGCGCGGTTGACAGAGTTGATACATGGTTTATGAGCTGGCTAAGGACGAGTGAGGTTAGGTGCGTGAGTGTTGGTGTAACAGAAGGAAGTACTTGTGGGAATATGTCGATGAAAGTTTGAAGGGTCTGTGAATGAGGGGAAGTATCATTTCTGACTCTGGTTGTGGAAACGGAGCTAGCACCCGGCTCAAGGTCGAAGAGTCGAAACAAAGCTAGTTCAGGTTTGTAGCTTGTGAGTTTATCATCACCTGGAGACTCGGATATAGGCGAGACACCCGTCGTCCCTGTACACGACTGTGGAGGGGTGCCATGCCATGCAGTTTCAACCTCGGCTGCCGTCCAGAACCACCGAATGTCCCTCCGCGTTGGATTGCGCTGCAAAAGTGGATGATCCGGCTGCGCCGCCTGTAGAAGGACTAGAGATTTCTGAGCAGCCGGAAGAATATCTTGAAGTTCCCGAGGAAAAAAGTCTGGGAACGTGTCACCTAATAACTTCACTGCATCGAGTTCTCTATTACCCCTGCCGTCATCTTCATCATCTTCGAAAGGGTCTTGATCTGGCTTTTCGACGGCAGGAGGCTTCCTGGATAGGTCAAGGCCATAGCCGACGGACCGAGATACTTGTTGGAGGTATTCATGAGAAGTGGTTGTCAGGATGAAAGCGATTATGGCGCTAATGACTTTTGGAGACTGCCGCTCGAGGTGAGTGTCGAGATGGTGATAGATACGAGATAATAGAGGTGCTGGGGAAGGATTGAAAGGGGGATAATCCTGCGGGGACTGATGTTCCTCCTGACAATATCACATTAAATAGAAACAATGGTCAACATGCCTTCGAATCTTACTCGTTCATAGAGACTTGATAGCGCAGCAAGGATTTCCTCGTATTTGCCATATAGCATCCAAATTGCGGAAAGGGTGTGTTGTGGTGTATTGGATTGATCATTAATTGGCGGGCAGAGGGCAAGAGCATTCCGAAGGAAGGTTATGACTGTCGATAGAGCATGCGCATATGCGTGGATGGTGGGTCCATCGCGAGCAGACCTATCGATGATCAACACACTGGAAATCACTGCAGAATCACACGTACTTAGCTCGTAACATTGCAACGAAAATCTCTAGCCGTCGTAATAACGTCCCAATAGTAAGGAATCGTGTGGTGAGGCTGTAATGTGTTCAACATAAATTTGCTTCCAGGAAAGGAAGCTCACCTCTGACTAGCTACTTCATCCTTCCCATCTATCATCAATAGTCCACGTTTGCCTTCCTCGATGCCCGCCTGAACAAAGCGCTCTGATACTGGATCCCAAGTATGAAAGATAGATGAAGTTCCCAGAGTAGTCATTTTAAGAGCCATCAAGAGTTCGTTTTGTGTTACATACACTATTGAAGTAGAGGGGTCACGTAGCGGGGGATGAACACTGTAAAATGTTGAAAATTGTGTTGGATTGTTGCGAATTGACGCACTGATATCTGGCTGCTGCAAACACTGGACTTTCCTGTTCAGAAAGAAGACCGGTGGAAGATGGAAGGGGAGCATAAGATGGTCGCAGTCGATCCCAGGAGAGTGCTTGGCTCTATTCGCCATGGGATCAAATAGGCCAAGGTTGAAGGAAGATCAAACCAACCCTGATACCAGAATTACGGGCCATTGCTTCAAGCCAAAGATTATTTGTACGTCTCGGAGGCTGAGGAAGGTCTGAGATGGTGGAGATAATTGCAACTTCGGGAGGAAGAAGGGTTTCTGGAGGCTGTTTGAGGGAATCCATTATAGGATTTTGAGGTTTGTCTGTCAAATGAGGGACGAAGAATTTTGGTAGAATGGGAGGAAGATGGTCCATCGTGGTATAGTACGACTCTACGCGTTGTTGATGTTCATCATGTGTACAAAACATGGCCATACTAAAAGTAGCCCTACCCGGTTAACCACGACTCCCTGAAGCTTGTCGATAATGTCTCTATTTCAGGCCTGCAAGCAGGCAACCTCCTCCACAAGGCTCGTCCTCAGAACTGGTGTTACCTTTACCCGATCACTGGCCACGGATTTGGCGTCTTCACCTCCTGAAACGAGTAAAAAGGACACTAACATAGTTGCCCCCGCTCAAGATGTTATGGTTGCAGACGTAATTAGCGGTGCTCCTGGTGCGGATATGATTAATTTACATGGAGGATATGCCGTAAAACCTGTTGAACAGGAGAGCTGCGTCACCGTGCAGTGCGGATCTATCAACCAACGCGAAATACTATGCAAAGCGGTGGAGGTAAAGGCGAGCGCTGGCGAATAGATTTTGATATATTGCAGGGCGGAGGCCGCTGGGAGAACCCATTGATGGGATGGGCTAGCTCGTAAGTCATGTTCCCCGCTCTTGAGAATCTGTCAATTGATTTGCTGGTGTAGGGCCGATTATATGCAAGGAACGCGCATGTCATTCCGGTCTAAGGAAGATGCAGTACATTTTGCAGAGAAACAAGGTCAGTCAGATATTTAAACGAGCATTGGCAACGATAAACTCACGACGTAAATACAGGTTGGGATTATTATGTGTACGTATACGTTCTACGCGGATGGGCCACCTATCTCACTGAATACATGTAGGCAACCACCAACGGTTGAAAGAATTCCACCCAAGAATTACTCTGAAAATTATCTGTACCGTGCCAACCAACTTCGGATTATGAAGACCAAGTAGTTACGTAATAAACACTCTTCCAGACGAACTCATTGAAGAGATTCTCACTTCTGCTTCGCGTCGCTACACCTCTCCTCTATCATGTCGTAATCTTACATTCCAAAGCACAAGCACAGGCCCTTGAAATCACTCTTCGAGGAAACCCGCAACTGGGTACATATATTGCGAAGCGAAGGCGGCTACGGAATGCCTGTGTATTCCATAACCAAAGCTGCCCCTAATGTAACAGATTTATTCTTGACTTTGGAAATATGGTCCTCAGGCAGCATCTCTGGCTTGTGTCGTGGCCTTCCAAAGACGAAACCTACTCGTGTCATTCTGCAAGATCGCTTTTACGGGGCAACCAATGCCCTCATTGACAAACTTTCCCAACTTCTTTGCGAGTCTATCAAATCATGGAAACGACTGGTATGTAGTCGGCTTTGCCCCTTACAACACGGCTCTAAACTCCTTTCTCTCGAAACTAAACTTCCCGATGCTCTTGAGTTGTATCCCGCTCTTAATATCCTCGTTGTCTCGGTCAGTGTCTGGGTTGTTCCTCAGTCTTGTCAACTTATATCAGAATTAATTCATTAATTCCAGTACGCCTCTGGCCTTAGTTTCGTTAGTGCCGCCCGACACACGTCACTCTCCAAGATCACCATTACGAAGCATGTACCGTGAGCAACTCCACCTACAGACCAATATCACATCTTAACCTGCTACAGGGATGGAGCCGTAAAAGACACGTATCAGTATCTTGGTAATCTTGACTTGGCGCTATTCCCAACATTGCCGGAAATCCAGGTCAACAGCTGTAAATGGCCAACTACAGAGTAAGATATGTTTGAGATAACGCTGGAAGGGAGTGGATACCGAGACTTAAGGAGAAGTAAATTCTTTCATGCTTTGTATGTACTTTCTCGGGGCTGATATCAATGTGCTCGTCAATCACTGAGTGGATGGGCGTCGTCTTTTGATCTCCGAGGGCTTATTTGGAGAGGCGTGAATATATAACTTGAACTTGCAGCATAATAGCCTTGTCGGAAGTTCAGAATGTAATCACGCGACTATATTCTGGACATGGTCACGCTCTCAGTGTGACTTTTGAACCAACAGCCAGAATTCACCGAAGTTCCAATATTGATGCCTTCTCCATTCGTCGACGATTTCTTGAAACATTTGGATCTTTCCCGTCCTCCAAGTCCTGAATCTATACAACGGCATCAGGGTGCCAGTCAACGCGAAATTGTCCAGCACACACCTGAAACAACGGCCAAACAAACTTTACGTTCTATCCTAGTGTCTCTGCATAAGCCGCTTTCAGACCTACTCGTCAATGACACCGTTGGTTGTTTGATGCAGCTCGAAATGTCTCGTTCGGCTGCTAGCGTTGTAGTACTAGACGAGGAGGAGGACGCATTAAAGCAAGCCATCATTCGTAGGCTGGTGGTTGGCCTTTACTCAGAGAGTCTTGATATTTGCTTAAATCAGGCCATTGATGCTGAAACTGAAGCAGAATGGTGGGCTGATATACTGCGTTCTCGTCGGAAGGTTGCGTGGTATCTACTACAAAGTAGAGCCCTCCCAACCTCTCCCTAATGATTCAGCTGATTTCATGATTCTAGCCACTCCCTCCCGGTTGGTAAACCTCACGCACTTCATTGTGCAAACACTTCGAAACCAAAACTTGCCCATTCGGCTATCGACCTTTTCTCCTGCTTCATTGCGACAGCTATTTCCAATTCTGGAGTCTCATCGTCCACACGCACTGACAAAAGCCTTGTTTCCACATATTAACATTCGATCTTTCTCCCTCACCTCATCAACTATCTTATTCTCTTCATCTAGAACTGACGTTGGAGACACCCCGACTTTTTTGGATAGAATATCATCCGGCCTATATTCCTTGTTCTTGCTGACTAATATGCCCATGGAACTGGGGCGGCAAGAATGTATTTTCAAACGAAGGGAACTGGAAAATATTCGAGACCATAGGGCAGAAGCACTCGGACGGCTTGCACAGATGCGAGGGACTCTGGCATTGGTGGTAAAGGAACAACAGTGGAATTTCCAGGATTTCATTCACACTTTGGGCTGTATTGTAGCAGGTGATACCCCACCAGTTTTTACGCCTGCTGCTACCCCTCCCGATACCGATGAACCTCTGGATAAAACATTGCTAGAAATCAATCGTCTATCAAGGGTTATCTTTACTTCTCAGCAAGCAGGCCACCAAAGTGTTCTTGATGCCCAAGGTCTTCGCCGACCATCCCGTCTCACTCTTTTGTGGCCTAAAATACTTCTGCTTCCTCCGTTATGCGTATATGTTATTCGATCTACCTACATTTCTCGAGCAACTTTAGTAGAGGCGGTCACCAATGCCAAGGCAACCATAGAAGGATTTGTTATAGGCTGGCTAATCGAGCCACTGAAGGAAGTGTTGAAAACGGTTCGAGCTGGGGGAGAGGATGGTGTAATCGTAAGAAAGGAAGGCGTCGCCGCCGACCTTAAGGCAAGGTCTTGATCTCATCTTAGTAAGATCATGCTAACATTCATTCCCTCTAGTCGCTAGAACGTATGACATTGTCTTTAGCCAAAGATAGATTAAACTTTGGACCAGAACAACTAGCCACGCTTTCCACCCAAGTCAAGGTCGGTGACTTGACCCCGGTATTGGAATTGTATGAAGAAGACATCAAACGCCCCCTGAAATCCGCGCTCAGTGGCGCGCTCCTTCGTTCCATGTTTATTCAAGTACAAAAAGCCAAGGTAATAAAAGGACCTTAGTAGCTACTCGACGAAGGGAAATCTGACAGCGTTGTAACTAGGTGGACATTGACCAAGCCTTGGCGGGTATCGATAAATTGCTCAAATCACAGGAGTTGACGTTTGCGTTTGTGGGCGTCGCACCTGCCTTTGCCATTGTCTATATTGCGAGCGGGTCGCTGGTCGCGCTTTTGAGAGGTACCTGGGGGATTGGCAAGTACGGTGGGAAGCGGAGGATGGGCGGTGTGTGGTCAGCTATGCGGTAACCATTGCCATTGACTGTCATCCTACCTAGAATTCATATCTTCCTTACAGACGGACCGAACGCCTGCTTGTCTCCCAGCCAGGCCATCGTTATCGCGACCACGACCCAGAGTCCGCATCCCGCCCCATTTCCCCGTTGACCACAGGTATTCTCCTGCTTTCGGTGACGCACCTCCGCAGGTATGCTGAGACTTGCCTGCCTGCGAGATCACGACTACGGGAGGGGTTCTTGGAGGATGTAGGCGATCTAGAGAACCCAGATCTGGGTCGGGCGGAGAAGATGAGGGTAGTGGAGCGGATGTGGAGGTGTTGGGGAGAGGTGCTAGGATGGGGAGTTGTGGGTGCAGAAGGAGGTAGACTATGACATGGCATTTAAATCCATTTGTCTGTGGCTCCATCGACGATGTGTTGATGTCATATCTTGATACATGCCAATATAGCGAACACGATCAAGACTAATGATTTGGAGCAGATCTGTGGTAGCACAAAATAGGATGCTCCCGAGGATGTGAACATGCGCACTATCTTCGCGAGTGCGATGCTCGTCGCTGGCATTCGAGGCGTTGGACAAATAATTTGAGGTCTGTTGGCAGATTATTGTCCGGTTCTTTCGGCTGTAGATAAGACGTCGTGTCGGGGCAAATTCGAAGGTCTGATTCTCGACGCGTTCACTGTGACCATCATGATTTACTAGTACCGTTGTGGAAGTTGAGACAGTATGGATGGCGAAACCGTCCCAAGACTCCTATACAAAAGTAGACCATGGGGTGCGTTCTGCCTGGAATTGCCTGATAGTCTACAAGAGTCAGCTAGTAGAATCGAGAAGAGAACTAGTACAAATGCATGTCCGTGAACCCCAGACTTCAGCTTCAAAGTCCACGCATGGGCCCATGAAAAGGGTATAATATACCAGTCGTTCTAATGAATACAACATTGACGTACTGTAGTGTACGACACGAGCACGTTGGGGATGCGTTTCCAAGTTCGCCAGGTTTCAGAGTCAACTGCTCGCATGGGTGCTGGACAAAGGCCGATTCAAGCTCGAGCGCAAATTGAACGTCGTAGAACCAGCTTGATGCTTAGTATGTTCCTTATCGAACGTTGACGTGATGATGGCTTGTTAGG
>QLOK01001426.1:2313-13917 GCA_003313805.1 Tricholoma flavovirens
CCCCCCCCCTTCATCATCCTCCCCCACCCAGTTCATCGTCAAGCACCTGTGATCACCCTGTGAGCAGGGGCTCACAGTGGTGGGTGGTGGGTGGTGGCTTGGGGTCATTATTGTCATAGTAACTAAAAGGTTTGTTAGTACAAATAAATGAAATGAGAAGAAAAAAACATACCAGCAGCCCAAGAGATGTCATCAGACATCTTGTGGCCCTTTTTTTTTTGGCTTGACTCATCAATCCCCCCTCTCCCCACTGTCCAGTTGTTGTTGTTGTTCCACAGTTGTCATTGTCATCATCCCATTGTCGTCCTCATTGTTCCCCCATCTCTCTCCTCCTTCTCATGCCCACATTGCATTGGTGTGCTACTGTCATTGCCATTGTCCTCCCCCAGCATTAGCTCATGCCATCCCAGTGTTTTTGTTCCCCCTTGTCATCCTGTTGTCATCATCTTTGTGTTCAGTTTGTCATCTCATGGTTCCATTAGCGTCTTGTTTTGTCTGGTCGTTCCCATTCCTGTCATTTGGGAGTTGCACCCATTCCCACCCTGTGAGCAGTTGCTTGCAGCAGTGGATCTTGGGTGGTGGCTGTGTTAGTTGTTGTTGTGGTTTGGGGGCAGTGGCATCATTAGAGATTAAAATAAAACCTATGATTAAGGAAACATGAGTCAGTTATAACAAACAACAAAGAAAAAAAAAAAAAAACATACCAGGGGCCCAAACAATGATAATGTTGCTTGGGCCCCTTGCTGTTGTTGGTTCGTTGTTGAGCACCCACCATCCACCTTGCGAGCAGAGGCTTGCAATGGTGGTGGTGGTGAGGTGAGAGGGAGAAGGTGGGCATTGTTGTCGTGATTTGATGTGACATGATGTTGATATTCAACATTCATCATGTGATGTGTTGAGGGTGTGCTGAAATGACTTAAGAGTAAACAATTACAACACAGATGACAATCCCCCTTTCTTGGGATGAAAAAAACTCTTAAAATTTGTAATCCTGAAGTGTGAAATTCATCCTCTCATTCTGACTGAAAAAAAAAACAACAACATACCTGCCAGTGGAAGGAAATCTCCTTTTTAATATTTAAATGGATGGAATCCATACAAAAACAATCTTTAAGGCATGAAATATAAACAGTCAATTCAGTCACTGAAAACACCTCATAATGGTATGAAATTTCCATTCTATCTCAGGGTGAAAAACACACCCCTGTAATCCACAGTGACACCTTTGAGGCAGAAAATATTATCCCATAGATTGTTGAAAAACTTTATGAAAATTCATATGTTAGATGGTTGAAATTTCATGCCCTCATGTTGGATTAAAATCATCCCCTGTATTTCATCCCCTTGTAAAATGAAAATTCATCCCATTAGGTTCAGAAATTTTTGTAGGGTAACTCATGAATTTCATCCCTTGGATGGCTGAAATATAGGGGATGAAAATTCATTCCAAATTCATCCACCATGAATTCAGCATTTAAATGGCTGAAATTCATATCCTGCTGGTTTCACAGTGTTACTAGCATTAGTAGTGACTCTGATATACTTAGCTGGCAGGATACTGCCAATGAACTAGGAACTGACTCCTGTTCAAAGTTGGCCTGGCTTGAAAACAGAAATACTGGTGTACCCCAAGCTGCAGGAACCTACTTATCAATAGGTTGTTCATGGTAGCCATTTTTGGGCCATTTTCAGCTCATTTTTGGCTTCAATTTTGGCCCATTTTCATATGTTTGGCAGAAGAATGATCAGAATGATCCGAAAAATGAAACAAAAAATGACATGAAAAATGGCTACCATGTACACCCCAGAAAGCAAAAAGAAAAAAACTGATGCAAAAATGCATTTTACCTGTTCTTCAGCAATACTGGCAAGCACTTGGCACATTCAAACTCCACCTTAAAGGACTTGGTGAAATTTTTTTCTTGAGCCTGTCACAAAAATGGGTACCTCATCATAATCTTAAGCCAAGTTATTGGACAATAAATATATATATTACTACTGACAAAAATTACCATGAAAGAAGAGTGTAAGTCTGCCCCCAACACAGACTCATGACATCTACCAACACTGAGACCTGCATATGCTCACCAACACTTGCCTGTGGTTGCCCACCATCAAAATGCTGACATAATACATCACTGATGCCCTCACCTGCACTCGCACATATCTATACAACAACGACAACACTCACTTATTTCTCAACAACAACACATGAAAGAGAGGTGCCACAAACATTTCTGATACTTACCTGGGCCTGCCTGTGGTCACCTGCACTCGCCTGCAGTCACACAATCATATGACCTCCCTTGACAATTACCACTGACAATGATGACAACTCCACACTTGGCACACATGCACATCAGTTCTGATATTGCTCCACTGATGTGGTGCCTACTTATTCAGTAACTATGCCTGATGCAGCCTCTTGCTGACAGGCCATCTTTTCAGATATATTATGTACATCTTATTTTTCCCAGCCTTTATTCCCACTTCTGTGCAATGAAGATAACTTGATCCTGTCTTTCCAGTACACCTTAAGTCTAGTGTAGGTTGTGAAACCTGGCATCCTTCCACTTTTTTTTGACACCAACTTTCTTCACCTACTGAACCAACCCTGTCTCATCAACCTTCTACCTCCATCCCACTCCTCACCAGGAGCATGAGAAGAAGATTGCAGGATTCTGGCCAACCAGCCAAATTAGAGACACTACCAATCACACGACAAAAGTGCTGGGATTTCCGCCCATCACCACCACCATCACCACCAACCACTGATACTGACCTGTCCACTGATGAAAGTACACCTACCACCACCATCCACCACCACAACCACTGGGTCACACCACCTACCACCCAAACCAAAATGTCACCCTCCACACAACCCCTTGCTGAAGTGAAGGTCACCAAGATGAAGGAATGCCCTATGCTCACTGCCAGCAAAATCACACCCACTCATCATGCAATCTTGGACCCTCACATGCAAGCACTACAAGAAGCACAGTGGGAAGACTGACACTGAAATTGTCAGTTATGTCACTGAGGGCATGTTTGAACCATGACTCATCACATGGTACCAAGCTGATCAAACCAGAATTGATGCTCTCTCTCTGGATGCCTACCTCTTGGAGTTTTCCCAACTGGTCCTTAAAAAAAACTGGTCACATGACATTCTTGAAACCATCCTCTCTTCATCCCAAGGCAATCAAGTCTTTATAGATTGGAAAATTGAGCTCGAGAACCTGAATGCCATCCTTGCCACCTCTGCACCAACCAAGGCCCTCACCAAGGCCAAACTTAAAACCCAGCTCCAATCCAACCTCCACCCTGACCTGAGACTCAACATCAGTCTCGAACCTGTTCTGGCCATCAATCTCACCCCCTGGGCTATTGAGGTCAAAGAATGTGATGACTGGATGCAGGCTGATGCTTGCACTCAAAAACTAATCAACACCTCTACCACTGCACATGCCACCTGCTGTGGTGAGAAGAAGGACTTACTCTCTTGACTCACTGATCCACCAGTGAAGGGAAGTGCCTCTGCTACCAGTCCCAACAAAACAAGACAGACCAAGAAGAAACACCTACTGGCCCTCACACTTGAGGAATGAGCCCTCCTCAACAAATATGCCAGCTGCACACAATGCCGCAAATTTAATGCTGGCCATAAAAACACTGACTGCCCAATGAAGGCTGACAACACCTGGCCTGATGCTGAAACCTATGCTACCCTCATGGCACCAGCAACATCTGCACTGGAAAGGGAGAATAAAGACAATGAGACTGACTCATGTGTCCCTCCCCCTGCTGAAGTCCCCTTCTCCGTATCACACCTCTATCCTATGTTATATGTCACCAGCCCCCTCATCACCAAATTTCCTATACAAATCCATCCACTAATGGACATTGGTAACCCCTCCACAGTGATTAGCCTCGAGCTCTGTGAGCATGTTATCCTCTTCCCAAAAAGGAAAATAACCTGTCATCACTGAGTAAGCAGAAACTCAACTGTGAGGAGTTCATCAACCTGGAGCTACAATCAGACCAGGGGGTATGGAAGTTGAGGGTACATAGAATGAAAGTAAATAAGGGACTATCATTCCTGATTATACTAGGAATGCCATTTCTTTCATCCAAACAGATTGTGATTGACACACATGAGCAAATGGCCATTGACAAACACTCTGGCTTTGACCTTCTCAATCCTTCTCCTCAAACACCACAGCCCCAAGGCAAACAACAAGTTATACCTCCACCGACACCAAAAAAAATTGGACTCCAAAACCACCCACTCTCAAAAACTCTGGAACACCAGTGCTTGCTGGCTGCTTACTGCCCAGACCAATCATGTCTGCCATGCAAGATCACATTGAGGGCTTAGCATTCCAAGAACTCCTCAAGGAGAAAGATGCCAAGATGAAACTCAAATTTGCAGACCGTTTCCCACTTCATCTCCCTGATAGTACTGAAGACATCCCTGGCCACATGTTTCACTGAATTTGGCTCAAAGACCCCACCAAGATCAATAATGGGAAAGGATATGTTGAATGCAGGCCAGATAAGACCATATTCCTCAGAATTCACCTCACCTGCATTCTGTGTGCCAAAATACATCGCTGGCATACCTGACTTAACAGTCAACCCCCAGTGGGTGAATGACTACCAGGCACTCAACAGTAATACTGTACAAGACAACTTCCCTCTACCCCACATAGATGATATACTTGATGATTGTGGAAAGGGAAAAAAAATTGGCAAGATGGACATGACCAACTCCTTCTTCCAGACCT
This sequence comes from Tricholoma flavovirens, assembly GCA_003313805.1. Classification (NCBI taxonomy): domain Eukaryota; kingdom Fungi; phylum Basidiomycota; class Agaricomycetes; order Agaricales; family Tricholomataceae; genus Tricholoma; species Tricholoma flavovirens. The sequence continues at coordinate 7,101 of QLOK01001426.1, forward strand.
GAGTACACTGTGACGACATTCACCTCACTGCTGTAAGAACACCATGGGGACTCTATGAATGGACCATCATGCCACAGGGTGGATGCAACATGCCCACCATGCATCAGCACCAAATGACTGATGTGCTCCGGGAACTCATCAGCAGGATTTGTCATGTGTACCTTGATGACATCATTATATGGTCACAAACTGTGGAGGAACATGAACAAAATTGCACCACCATTCTTGAGGCCATCTGAAAATCCAGCATATATTGCAACCAGGCAAAATCCAACCTCTTCACCTCTGAGTTAGGTTTTCTCAGCTACATCATCTCTGGATCAGGCATCACACCTGATCCCCATAAAACTGACTGCATTGCCTCCTGGCCACAACCAACAACTGCCACCAACATCAGGGGATCCCTGGGAGTAACCAGGTACATTGCCACATTCCTACCAGCACTTGCCAAATATATGAGTGTGCTCACACTGCTCACCACCAAGGAATGTGATCAGGAATTTCCCCCATGGACCAAAGAACACCAGGCCACCTTTGAGCACATCAAAGACCTGGTTCTTGGCACCAACCATCTCACCATAATTAATTATGATGACAAGGCATCCAACATTTATGTCACCACTGATGCCAGTGACCACCACACTGGTGCTGTTCTGATTTTTGGTGTGACCTGGGAAACTGCCCAGCCAGTTGTCTATGACTCATACCAACTCAATGATTCCAAGAAGAATTACCCAGTCCATGAGAAAGAATTACTTGCCACAGTCAAGACATTTAAGAAATGGTGATCTCACCTACTTGGCACCCATTTTGAAGTCTTCACTGACCACCGATGATACATCCACATCACAGGTAGTACTTGGGACATACACCAGTACTTTTCACATTATGGATAACAAGTCTGTACAGTAGTCCGATCGACCTTGATCAACTTCGATCACATTTTCAAGCAATATCGCACAATATCAAGCCCCTCTTTGTTCTAACTTTGAGCACTAGCAGGACTTTCCTATACCTCATATAACCCCTCTGAACCTTATTCGATAAGTATAAATCACATTACTGTTATGTTCCGTTCCACCCGGTTTGGACTTCCGATGGAACACCACTCCAAACTCCGATATATGTTGAGATCAATCAGATTCCATTCCAGTGCATAGTGTAGACTTCATACATAGTTACTGTAGTTACTCATAGGATTTTACCTCGGGTAAATACCTCGGGTACCGCCCATACTGCCAACCATAGCTAACTTACATAGCTCTTACCTCGGTCTCCGATCGGATCTCCGATCTCGGATTTCATATTAGTATTTAAACTTAGATATTTTGTTTGTATTCTGCAATTCAAATATCACACATTATCACATGTTATCATATGTTAACCACATGTTACCACAGGATTATTCATACATTAATCACCCTCTTGTCTTTGTCTTCAGACTTCTGATCAGTCCCCTACTCGAATTCCCGATCATCCTCTAGCAAATAGAACATCATAACAAGTGAAGGGCGCAACTTCTTAAAGTTGAAGCCAAGTTCTTTTCGATACCCCTCCGGATTTCCGATCGGTTCCTGCACAGATTCCCCTTCAACCTCAGTTCATAACAGTATATTTGAATTCACACTTTGTTGTTACTCATGACCACCACCCAGACTACAACTCGAAAATGGACCACTCAGACTTCCTGATGTGCAGGCGCGATCCGCGGAATTTCTGCAATTTGCCGTTCTGTTCTTAGTCCTCCAAGATTATCATCTATGTTTGGACAAACTTCACGACCCTCTAACATCTTTCATCAAATTGGCGAAGGTGCTCCATCAATTAGCGCTAAATTAATGTCCACCAATAATAATCAGGGAACTAATGAACCTCAGCCACATTCCTGATCCCCTACACCATTGGAGTATGTAAACCCATCCCATAATGATCATCATTCAGACCCTAGTGGTCCTCCCGATTCTCCGCCCATACCTCCCGACCCTCCTAACGATGACAATCGTAATCCTTTTGATCCTTCCAATAACGATCATGGCCCTGGCAACCCTCCCATTCCAGGAGATGGCCCAGGACCTGACAATAGTGATGATGGTAGTAGTAGTTCATCGTCAACAGATCCTGGTGGTAGGTTTGTCCAAGCTCTCTTTGAGCTTTCAGGCAGCCTTAGGGATTTGCATCGGAACTCCACACCCAAACCCAAAAAGATAAAGGTTCAAGAGCCAGATACATTTGATGGCTCCAACCCCAAGAAACTATGGGACTTCCTAGTTTCTTGTAACCTTCACTTTAGGGATCAGCCCCAAGTCTTCACATCTGATGAGAAAAGGATTCTCTTCATCCTTTCTTATCTCAAAGGATCAGCTCTTAGCTGGTTTGAACCAGGACTTAACGACCCTACGAACTCCGCCCACTGGATGTGGAATTACCAAGCATTCCTGGGTGAGCTAGAAGGCAATTTTGGTCCCCACGACCCAGTCGGGGATGCAGAGAAAGCCCTTAATGAGCTCTCTATAAGAAAACGACCCATATTGTAAAATACAATGTAGACTTTTGGGAACTAGCCTCACGAGTCAGCTGGAACAAATCAGCACTCCGCAATTGGTACTACCACGGACTTCTGCTTCGACTCCACAGACACCCTTGCAGCCTTGCATCTAAAAGCCCAAGATGCTGACAACATCTATTGGATGCAAGAGGAAGAATCATGTTTGGAATCTCGAAACATGGTCAATGTTGGACACCCGAATAAAAAGGATTTCAGCAAAACCCATCAGCCGCAACCCCCATATAACCCTCCAGTCTACCACCATCCTGCTCCTTCCATTTCCCGACCCTTGCACATTATTAGAAATAGATCCAAAAACTCTATCTCTGATAAACTCGGAAAAAATGGCAAACTCACTGGTGATGAAAGAGATGGCTGTATGAAAGAAGGACTCTGCCTTTACTGCGAAGAAAAAGGACATGTCGCTCACGATTGTCCAAAATCAAAAGTAGCAAAAGCACAATTGGCTAACATTTCGGCCCCCGAGTCAAAGGCCGAAACCATGGACTCAAAAAAATAGTCTGCAATCCTCAGAGATATGCTACATGGACTGAGGATTGCATTGACCTTACCCGCATAGCTAACTTCGTTAGGCTCAATGCTTCCGCTCTTTTGGACCCTGACTCCCTAATCATTACACTTTCATTAACATCAATTTGCTCCCTGCTTACCCAAACCCTAATCGATTCTGGATCTTCCCATTGTTTCATTGACTCTACATTTGTCGCTGAACACAACATCCCCACCAATTCGATTCCTCCGATCGGCCTCCAACTTTTTGATGGGTCTTGTAAAACTACCATTACACAGATGGCCCATCTCTTAGTAACCTTTCCTTGCGGTGAAAAGTTCAATCTGACATTTTATGTAACCCTGCTAGACTCTTCCTGCTCCGTCGTTTTAGGATACAATTGGTTGAAGCAATACAATCTGTTGATTGACTGGTCTTCTAACCAAATCTCTTTCCATTCGGCCTAACATAGAGGTCTCACCCCCCTGATGTCTACCTTGAAGGCTAATTCATCACCTCAATCTTCTGTGAACTCACCATCCCTTATTCCCAATCGGATTCCCAAAGCTATTTCCAACCCAATTCCTACACCTATCCCCGAATCTCCTCACCTAACACCTCCTACCATCTTGTTAATCAATGTGGCCGCATATTTACATGCCAGTAAACTTCCAGGCTCAATAGCCTTTCAACTGCAGTTAGCACCTGACGGTACTTTCGGGTGCACAGCAGCCATTACCAAACCAGACTTATCATCGGTCCCCAAAGAATATCATGAATTCACCAATGTCTTCAACAAAGGGAAAGCTGATAAGCTCCCTCCACACTGCTCTTACGATCTCAGAATAGAGATTGAAGACGGAACTCTGCCTCCTAGCTGAATGTACTCCCTTTCTCAATCAGAGTTGGAAACTCTGCGATTGTTCATCAAAGAACATGTTAACCTAGGATTCATTCGCCCCTCCAAATCCCCGCACGGTGCTCCCATCCTCTTCATTAAAAAGAAGGATGGCAGCTTACAACTTTGTGTCGATTATTGTGGCCTAAATCTTATCACCAAGAAGGACCGTTACCCATTACCATTGTTATTGGACCTCCTTGATGCCCCAAAGAAAACCCACATCTTCACAAAAATAGATCTTCGACACACCTACCATTTGGTTCGGATTGCCAACAGTGAAGAATGGAAAACCACCTTCAGAACCCGCTATGGTTCATTTGAATGGCTTGTAATGCCTTTCAGATTAACCAATGCACCAGCCACTTTTCAACGATTTATGAACGACATCTTCAGTGACCTACTGGATGTTTGTGTCATCATCTACCTCGACGACATCTTAATTTATTCAGAGGATATGTCCAAACATAAAGCTCACATTAAGGAAGTCCTACATCGACTTTGCAAAAACAGACTTTATGCAGCTCCGCCGAAATGCGAATTTCATAAAGAAAGTGTTGAATACCTTGGGTTCATTCTTTCTGCTGATGGACTCAAAATGGTTGAAGACAAAGTAAAAACCATTCTGGATTGGCTGGAACCCCGCAAAGTAAAGGATGTCCAATCCTTTTTAGGCTTCTGCAATTTCTACTGACGTTTCATCTATGGATACTCAGACATTGTCATTCCTCTCACCTGCCTAACCCGCAAAAACTTCCCTTGGAACTTCGACAATAAATGCTGCATGGCATTCGAAATGTTAAAGCAACAGTTTACACAGGCTCCTGTACTAACTAAATGGGTACCTGATTCAGAAATGATTTTAGAAACTGATGCTTCGGACTATGCCCTAGCAGTGATCATTTCCCGACGGACTTCTGACAGTGAAATCCATCCTATCGCTTTTCACTCTAGGTCATTCCATGACGCTGAATTGAACTACGACACGCACGATAAGGAACTACTGGCCATTTTTGAAGCCTTCAAACATTGGCAACAATATTTCGAAGGTAGCAGAATCCTGATTAATGTGGTCACAGACCACTGAAATCTGGAATATTTTGCTACTACCAAGATCCTTACTCATCGACAAGCCCACTGGTCTGAATACCTTTCCCAGTTCAACATGGTTATTCGCTTCTGTCCAGGGAAATTAGGTGCCAAACCTGATGCGCTAACTAGACGTTGGGATGTCTGCCGCAAAGGGGGAAATAGCGACTTTGTCCTCGCAAACCCGAGCAATCTCTGACCCATCTTTACTCAAGAGCAGCTTTCTGCTTCCCTTCGAGCGACCTATTTCACTATGCCAATCATTAGAAATGCAATCATTATGGACATAGAGAAACTTCACGATGACATTCATTCATCCTTACCCCTTGACCCGATCTCTGCCACACAATTCCTGGCCCCCATTGATCCTAAATGGACTATTGATGAAAGTGGCCTACTTCATCTAAACAATCGGATTTTTGTACCGGACCATGCGGACCTCTGACTCAAAGTCCTACAATACAAACATGACCATGTCCTCGCAGGACACTTCGGTCAAAACAAAACCTTAGAATCGGTTTGCCATGAATACATTTGGCCCAACATGCATATGTTTGTAAAAGAATTCTGCAGCTCATGCACTACTTGCAAATGAACAAAGGCACCTCGTCATAAACCCTATGGGTTATTGAAACAACTCCCTGTCCCCGAATGACCTTGGAATTCTATCTCCATGGATTTCATCGAACACCTCCCTAACTCCTTGGGTCATACCACACTCTTAGTAGTTGTGGATTGACTATCTAAACAAGGCATCTTCATTCCTACTTTGGACGATATTATGGTGCCTGAACTAGCAAGACTATTCATCATACATGTCTTTTCAAAGCATGGAGTTCCCACACATGTTACATGTGATCAAGGATCTGAGTTCATCTCACACTCTTTCTGATCCTTAGGAACAGCTTTGAATATGAAGATACACTTCACTTCGGGATATCACCCAGAAGGCGACAGTCAGACCAAGCATCTTAACCAAATGCTAGAACAATACTTTCTGCAACTAATAACAAGACAATTGGTCGGAAATCCTACCCCTCGCCGAATTCACCTACAACAATTCTCCTAGTGCTACTACTGGCATAACCCCTTTCTTCGCCAACAAAGGCTATCACCCCAACATCCATCCTCGTTTCCCACCATCAGCACACATTCTGTAAAACTCTCCTTCACTCCTTACATCATTCTGACCAAACACAAACAAAAAAGAAAAATTTATTAATGATTGGATTTCTGATCGGACCCCATCTACATCCCCACACCCAATTCAACTACCACCTCTGCAACCATTTCCTCCCCTACATTCCCCTCTACTCCTCATTCTCTGCCCTCTCCTTCAACCAATCTTGGAACTCCGCTTCCTCCACCTGCAACTCCGCTACCTCGTTCTCCATCACCCCAAACTCCATGTCCGCTGCCCACTCGGCGAAGATTTCGGCCTCCCACTTGTTATCCCGATGGTACTGGAAACTATCCAGCACCTTCTGTACCACCCACGTCACCTTCTCCAGATTCGCCTCCACCACCTTGATGGACGCCTGTTGTAGCTGTGCCATTTCCCTCATCATTTCCTGCATCTCCCTCAATTCCTCACTCATGGACCCCGACAGAACTCCTATGTTCTCCCTGCTATTACCCTCCCCATTTCCCCAAACCACCCCTATGCAATGGTGCTTAGCCTTACTGCACACCAAACATGATTTCGTGTGGCCCTCGTGGACCCGCACGCACTCCCGCTCGCTAGCCAAACATCTAGGAATGTTAACAAAAGAAG
>QLOK01001428.1:0-10932 GCA_003313805.1 Tricholoma flavovirens
GTCAACACGAAACAAGGAACAAAAACAAAGCGTATCAAGGTCCCCCTGACTGCGGTGATGGAAGAGCAGGGTACTCATTCTGGTATACATGATAATCCCGATCTTGCTCCTGATTGGGATATGTGAGAACCTTGGGTGGCCAAAGAGCCAAGTTGGCCACACATCAGCATGGTCAGTTTCTGCACTGATTGACATACCAAGGCTCATATACAAATAGAGACAGCAAGACTATGTATTGGAGTTTGTGGGGCAAGTGGATGAACTACTTCAAGCATCCCTATCTCGGCAGGCATGGTCAGTCGACAAACGAGTTTGCAACCACTGTACATTCAACAAACAGGCAATTTGGAGATGCGTTGATTGTTCACTTGGAAGCACACTTTGCCGCACATGTATGTGCATAACCCACAGGCAAAGTCCCTTCCATCACATTGAATGCTGGACCGGCACACACTTCTGCTGGGCTGAGCAATGGGAGGTTGGCACATACCTTTTAGTCCAGCACCATACAGATCAGCCAATTTGCAATGCTCTTCACTTCCAAATGAAATATCTAGAGACATTCAAAGACATGAAGGACAATGCAGAGATGATGGCACATGGCATCGGGGCCAATGAGCACACTGGGGCCGAAGATGAAACTGGGGCCAACTCAGTTTTTTTTGATCACCTTGATGCCCTCTGGCGTCAAGGACAGGGGGATATTGATGCTGAGGATAGTGTACAAGACTTCTTCGACGGCAATGATGAAGATGAAGTTGAACATGCCGATGAAGATGTCCATGGGTTCCCACCATACTTGCCTGAGCCTAATCAAACTGCCGATGCCGATCGGACTACCGCACTGCCAACTGCTGATGCCATGAACAACAGTTATATCCATGTGGTGCATACAAATGGAATACATCACTTAGCAATGGTTACCTGCCAGTGCCAGGGGGAACACCAAATTCCCTTGGACCTAGTAGCCAGTAACTTACTACCCACAAGCTTCACCAGAATATGAACTCTTTTCACTGCACACATCCTAGACCACTTTTGGCTCTGTAATCTGGAATTAAAGGCATCGGCATATCAGTTTTACCAGCTGATTCGGCATGTAACATTGCCGACGAGGCCTGCTGAAGTGGTTAATCTCTACCATGAGCTTCAGCGCATGTCCCGCTTATGGCGTTGGATGAAAAGACTGAAGTGGGCAGGGTATGGACATAATGACAGAGATCCTTTGAATCCCAAACCAGGATCACTTGCTAATTTCTGTCCAGCCTGTCCTCAAGTAGGCATAAATATACCGGAAAATTGGAAGGATGATGTGAACCGGTGGGTGACTAAATACCTGGATTTGTGCACTGGGATCCAAAATAACCTACAAAATTTAGATTTGTTTTTAAACACATATTTGTGGCCGATGGCAATTTCAAAACCAATCATGTTCGGCAGAAAAACTTGGATAATGATATATGGCTTTGGGATGGAGGGGGGATGGCCCCAAATCAGGCTGAATACAAACGGTTCCTGCAGGAGGCCATAGAACTATTAACGGTAAGTACCCTTCCATGCCAGTGGCCAATGCCGATCTGATCTTTACCTGGGTCTCCAGAAGGCTCCATGCAAAAATAAATTCCTAGCTATTGTGAATGCTTTTCTGGCATCGAAGGCGTGTGATCGGACTGGAGTAGCAGCCATTGCATGCGCACGGCATGGCTGTTATGTACCCAATGCATTGGTGGACTTGTTTTGTGGAGAACAGCAAAAGAATATTGACTTTGCTTTTCTTCAAGCACTGAAAACCACCAGGGTTGACCCTGACCAGGGTGTAATGCTCATTTACGACATTGTCTGCCAGTACATCATCCACATTTTGCAATGTATTGGTGTCCATCTTCCACCTGGCTTGACTATTGACCAGGCCATTGGGCTTTTGCATGTTAATGGCCACAAGGATGAATGTTTTTTTCGCTATGCTCCATCCTTCATTCCAGGGTCCGGCATTGTAGCAGGAGAAATACTTGAATCTTTGTGGTCATCGTTGAATTCCATTTCCCCAACAGTTAGAACAGCGACCTTGCCACATCAGGCAGAAATGCTTGATGATCATGCTACAGATTCAAATCACAAAAAAATGCTCGGCATGACAGTTAAACTGTGCTCAAAATCTCGAGAAGCACTAGAGGTTTCCACACGACTCGGCCAGCACCATGCCGAACTTACAGCAGCATTTGGCCAGCAAGCAATCGAAAGATGGGAGGAAGAAGTCAACTTTGTGGAATCGCTAAGGCTAACAAATGTAAAGGTAATGGATATGTATGGCACACAGGGATTGGGATTGGGATCATCAAGACCGGGAACAGCCTCGGCCTCTACTACTGCATCAGCATCCCCATTGGTTTAATCTGCAGTTGAAGAGTGGATTGATTTTGCTATCATTTTTGAACAAATGCAGTAAGTTGGACTCAGACCCATATCAAATACCACCATTGAAGTTTACCAGGATTGAATTACGAGACAAAGTCTGTCGACTAGGAAAATCACCACATGTTTCCGATATGCAAATAGTTGAACGGGAAAGAGAAGCTCTCACATCTCACATGGTAACCTTAACACATTTACAAAACACTGCCAATGTTGCAAGTCATGAGATTGCTCCCTCACACATCACACACAGCAACAAACACAAATTTGATTCTGATAACAATCTAGACCCAGCTGAAGATGACACCCTAGCGGCATTGGGCCCTTCAAACCATCTGGCCAACACACATGCTATTCCAGTTGAGAATCAACAAGTATACCTACCATGTAATGGTAATCTCACTGATGTGGAGATTAACCTCCAGAAGAACCAGGCAAGCCGACTGCTGCATCAGCTGCAGGAGCTCATTGCTGACAAATCATTTCAATATTCACACATCTGAGCGGCGCCAAGAAAGGGAGTTCGCACCAGGTCACGAGCCATTGTCCAGGAGTTGGTTAATAAAATTAGCCTGCATGCAAGAATGTACAACCATTGCTGAAGCTGATTGCTGGCACTGGATTGTGATGCTGGGACATTGCGTATGTTTCAGCAGTTAACTAAGGATGACCTCCATGCCAGTACTGCTATTTTGAAACCAAATATACCTGGTTCCACTACTCTTCGTTTATCCTGGATTTGGCACAATGCGCATATTCGGACCAGTGTCTTTGCCAATGACAACATTTCTGCTACTGCCAATGCTGATGCTGATGCTGATGCCGGCCGATTATGGGAATGTAAATGTCTTCTGTTGCGATTCATTTCGATTAAACTAATTTTTTTATAGTCAGGCGCATACATTGGCTTCGATCAAGGGCTCAGATGAATAGATGGAGGGAGGAATATCTACTGGTCACATATGAAATGCAGTGGACCGTCTGGTATTTCATTTATCACAGCCAATGATGGCAGTCAGCCTCTCGCTCCGAGAACACCCTTCCCGGCCCTCTAGCCTATGCTAATCGTCAGCAGGCTTTATGGTGCGAATTAGTGTTAAGGGCTGACAAAGCATTTAGATCAACAAATGTCGATTATATCTCCCCTCTATGATGTTTACCAGATGTATTATGTAAGCTCAATTATCTTGATCAGTAACCATGATCACTATGTCAAACAAAACTCTCTCAATCTTCAACCCTTTTTCTTTGCAATCGGGGCCAAAAGGTCCACTTCAAATGCATACACAGGAGATTATTTGGTATGCAGAGTCCTGATTTCAGGCAGTTTTATTGCAGATTGACCAGGCGAATGTCATAAACAAAGGTGGATGCAAAAAACTCTATATTCCGAGCTTGTAAGATTGGATCTTCTTAAATGGACAAGTAATATGTCACTCAAAAACATGACAGATGTATGTCATGTCTTGGGTCAGTACCACCACCACAATCGGCCTGGTGATTGACATGCCAATCCTGGTTCGGTCCTTGGCCGACATTAATTTGGAGCACCTACCGCTTGGATTCCATCCATCTCTTTTGGCCGCATTGGATGATGGTGTCACCACAGATAGTCCGAGCCACCTTGTGCCCTCATACACATGTGACTGGTGGAGACACATTAGGGAACCAGATGCAGGGAGGATTTTAGGCATTGACACCCTGGATGAGTGCCTTGATCATTATCGGCAATACATCCCTGCACCATCAACCCCCATCAATAACCAGGAAGCACCCAATGATCCTGACTGCTGAGCCAATGGCCAAGCCGCTTGCCGATCTTGCGTTGAGCTGTGCACTCTCATTCATGATATGTTCGATGAGACGTGCAGTATGCATAACTTCATAAATGGCTGTGAATCATCAGCTTATGCTGCCTTCAATGCCAATGTTAGGAAAGCAGCAGTGTTTCAAGGACTTCATGAGCTCACCCTCCTCAAGGAGCAACAGTCTGAATCACTGACTTTGTCTTCTGTACCGGCATCAAAAAAAACCCTCAACAAGTTGGGGGACCTTCAAAACAATCTGCTGTAACAAGACAATTGCATCTGGTGGGAGTACATGCACAGACTGAACTAGAGTGCCTGAAGTCCCTTCCCCCCACCTCCCACAAGTGGATCTGGGGTACCAACATCACAGAAAATGATGTTTTGGCAATCAACCAGGAGACAAAGGGCAAGGGAAAGGCGTATCATTCCAGGTATGCAGGGTCTCTGCCTGATGGTGTATATGACAAGGAGTGGTCGGTCACTCCAAGTCTCCCAACAGCTGTCTCTGCTGCCTACAGTCCACCACCCACTGTAACTGGTATTGATGCTGGGCTCTATTTTCCAGACACTGGATCCAACGATTCACCACATTCCGATGTCGGATTTGATGCTGATGCCACGCCCGACTCCAATCAGCATACTGATGCCGATGCCGCTGCCGCTGCTGATGCCGTTTTGAACATGGTTTGGCAAGGTGAGGATAAACACACCGCCTCTAAGGCTGCCATGATATACGATCCTGATTCATCATCTCCCCATATGGGTTCTCCAACCGGCTTTGATGCTGCCGACTTTTACCTTGCTGATTCTACCTCTTCATCTCCACTCGCAAAACCCCTTACAACAACCTTTGCCACTGCATCTGATGCGCTGGATGTTTTCCTCTCATCATTGGGGACAGAATCTGCTAGCTCTGATGGTGAATCTGATCCTAATGCCTCTTCACTTAGAAATCCCATTTCAACCGCTCTTCCCACTGCATCTGATGCAGCTAATGTTTTCTTCTTATTGTCAGAGACAGATTCTGCTAGTTCTCATGGCAATACTGATGGCGATGGCGATTCCAGTGCCAATTCCAATGCCAATTCCAATGCCAATTTGGAGGATAATTCTAGAGCCAAGTCTCCCAGCACCTCCCAGATAGAAAACCCAACTCCTTCTCACATCACACTACCAATCTATAGTCATGCAGACTTCAGCTATGTTGATGATACTTGGTTGCCTGGCTCTGATGATATGGACACTTTGGATGATGAATGATGCATGTTTATTTCATTTATATACAGTACATGAACCTATAGTAATAATCTTATTGTTGATGTTTATGCTCCTATGGCTCCTGTTAGCATGGCACATTGAATGTTTTATGCCCGATCCCCGATGCCAATGCTGTTTCTAGTGATGCCGGTGCTGTGCCCACTCCCGATGCCAGTGCTGATTCTTTCATTTGATGATGCCAATTCATAGGTTAATGTGTTACATGCTACATCTACTATATGGTACAGCAAGCATCGTGGTAGTGCATTCACTGGTTACATAGTAGGTACTACATATACACTATGCACTACGAGGGTGTTCGATGGCATCCACTGAACCTGTATCACTCAATACATTGTATGTGTTCAATATGTCGTATTATCTGATACAGTGTAGCTTACCTATGTGATCCTGTATCACCTGAAATTTTAATGTTTAGTTTAAATGTAACTGGTATTGCTATTAGCAAAACAGTCAAATTGAGGGGATCTAACAACAAAGACACTGTGCTTTCATTGAAGGGTATAGTATATTCTTAAAATTTCCACTTTACTTGCTGGATTGTATCTGACAAAGATGTGTGGTTTCATGATGGTATGACCACTAGAAGTACACGTCAGAGAGAAGGTCATATTACAGATTTTACAGATAAGAAGCTAATGATGTGTAACAATACTGTTGCATTATTTGCCATTTATGCTAAAAAGAAGTATAAATCTCACTCACAGTATCTTAATTGTATTGTATATGGTGGTTTTATTAGAATCTCATCAATCTTTTGATTGTGTTGATAGTTTGTCTATACCTTCAGGTGAGTTGCAAAATTTTTCACATTATACCTGCTTACAAACATTTTTATCTGGCCTAGGTGAAAGCTTAACGAGCTTTTGCTGTTGTGGTATCTTGCCAAGTGGTGACACTTTGAATGAAAGTTCTTTGTTGATCCTGAGGGCATTTGGTTGGTTGCAGTCATATACTGCTCCAACTGTTGAAATACAATCTTTTGCTGTTGTGTCTCGCCAAGTGGTGACACTTTGATGAAAGTTCATTGTTGATCCCACAGGCATTTGGTTGGTTGCAGTCGTATACTGCTCCGACTGTTGAAATACCTGTTCAGTCAATTGTACACCATTCTTGGTCACAATTGTTAACTTGCATCCTGTCAAATATTTATTCAAGCTTTGAGAACCAAAGCTTTGTCATTTTGAGCCCTTGGGCAATTGTGACTAAATCTGAAACATATTGGCAAGAATTTACTGCCATAAAATCATGCTTGAATTTTGATTGTCCTTTGAAATTACAAAGTAATGCTTTCTGGTTGCCAAATCAGTTGACATCATCTCCAATGTTGGAGCTTTATGCTAGACCTTTGCTTACACTTTTTTATAACTTTGATATTGTACTACAACATGATATTTCTGCTATTAAAGTACTTGAAGTGAGTTTGAAACTCAAACAGAATTTATTTAGAAAACATGACTATGCTGCATTTGTGAAACAACTCAATGGAGCTTCATCAGTTATTATCAGTCCAGCCCAATTAACATGTAATTTGTTTATTTATCATATTAGAGCATTCAAGTTAATTGAAAAATATCTTGTTACCTGGGGATCCTTGCTAGCCCATTCATCCTTGGTCAATGATGGAGCAGGCGACATTTTGTACTGGCCAACATAGTGCCAAGCATTACTGTCAATCTGAGTGATGACTCTTTGTAGCTTTGGCCAGTCACCAGTAGTGATGCCAATGGCTAAGCCAATCACTTTCGATGAAATTAAGATATACTTCAAATAAAATAGTCAAGATTCTGAGAATCTTTGAGTGGATGGATCCCCCCAAACGCCGGTGGGTCCTCTGCCAACATTAAGCAATCCATGTTGCCAGTGAAGAGGTATTCGACCGGCTACAAAACAGCTTAAAAATTGAGCTGTTTTTTAGCTGGTCAATTATCTCTGGAAGAACTACATTTCGCGCTTAGTGTTGGCAGAAGACCCACTGGCGGTCGGAGAGATCTAGGTTCTCAAATATCTGCAGAATTTAATCTATTTTATGTGAAGCTCTATGTTGATTTTTTTGAAAGTGATCAGCTTAGCTGTTGGCATCACTAGTCACCAGCAGGCTGACCACGAGCTCTGAAGAAAAGTCCTGGAGCACCTGGCATCTGAGGTGCACATGGATTGAAGAGAAGATTGGGATACATCAAGTCATCAAGCCCATGAATAGCCAATTTCTCCTTGGAAATTGTTGGAAAGGTCTGTTGTTGGTTGCCTCCATAGACAGACAAAAGGAAATCCCTCAAGACCATCATGCTGGCAATCAAAGTTTCAAGTGGGATTGGATATGGGTCATGCCTGATACCCTCTAAACGATTCCAGATTGTGACAAGGCTGAGAGATCCCTTGCCTTGCTTTACTTTGGGCTGTGAAAAATGTTAGTACCTGCCAGTAAGGTTCTAGGCGCCACCACAGACATTCTGGAGTTTTTTAATCTGCGTTTCCTTCTCTTTCTTCATAATCACCCTAGACTGCTTGGCAAGGTCAGATGCCAACATGGGAACAATGACTGCATCCAGGACCACCCTCTTCCTTTTGGCTGGTCATAATTCATCTGTGGGTTCCTGCTTCACAGAAATATCAGATGACTGTTTTCCTCCATACCGTTCTGGAGAATTGTAAGTGACTTTCCAATACTGTGTCAAGTTTAGTTCACTGACACTGGTCTCTGCTGGAGGTTGCTTGGATGCAGCATTTATCTCAGGCATTGCATTCTGACATTCTGGTGACTTGGGGGTGGTAAAGTGGGCTTCAGCAAGATGTCATGAGGGGCTGGAGAGCGTACCATGAAACAACTCTGTGCACGCATGCATGGCAAATAATCTTTGTTGGCCATAGACAGGCGGCCCACTTCAACTACTTCAAGCATTCCCTCTTTGTCTATCATTGAATGGTCCACCCTGCCAAGGCATGATAAACTGATGAGAAACATCAATAGAGACAATAGGTAGTGGAGGGAGATTATACCTCCTTGCTTGTGAAATCATATTTTTTGCAAGAGTATAGGTTTTTCTTGCCATCATAGGCTGTCAAGGGGAGCTTTAGCCATACCTGCAAGCTACATTTCAAAACTTGATATCAAAGGATCACTGACCCCCAAGAGGTGAGAATTTCATTGGCTGAACTTGCTCTTGCAGTGGCATGATGATTTTGGTACCTTTCTGGGCACCAATCTTAAAGTCGGCATGCTGGACATCCCATTGGGGGAGCATAGCTTCAGCATAAACTAAATCGCAATGTCCATGATGAGGCTCTTAAAATACTGATCAACTGAACACCAACATGAAGATTGATTTAAAAAGTTAAATAGTGCGGATGAGCTTACCATTATAATGGTAGACAAACCCCATTGCATTTTGACACTCAGTCCATGTTAGCTCAAAGGTGTTGGAATACGCAACTGTTTGTTTCCCTGCTGATCCAGGTTGTTGGTGAGATGGATTAGGCTTACTCATTTACAAGTCTTTATGTTTACATAAGAGAATTGTTCATATGCCCTGGAATCAGAGAAAAATTCAGTGCTGTTTTCTGTACCACAAAATCAGTGCCATTTTACCCATGATCAGTAATTTCTTGGAATTACTACAAAAATAAAATTTACAGCTATAGACAAACTATCAACACAATCAAAAGATTCATGAGATTCTAATAAAACAACATGAATTAGCAGTAATTTATAGCTAAGAAAGGACTTACCAGGCAGGATAATGGAAGATATATTTTTGTTATCTATATCTATGTTGATAATAATAATAAAATTTCAAGCAACTCACTTATTGCCATATATCCAGAAGTGGAGGACAGGGAGGAGGACAAGGAAGAGGACCAAGGATATAAAGTATAGCTCATAAGAGGGTATAGTAGTCTTGAAAGCCATAGCAGAAACAACTGAAACAAAAAGCAAGAGGGAGGCTCAGAATGTGCATTATAGCAGGAGATGATGGTGGTTAAAGAACAAGAGTTGAAGTGTGACAGTCACAAACATTTGTTTGACTTGAGCCATGTAGATAAGATTTCAGATTAGATTAGATTATCCATATTTAGAAATCAAAGATTTTTATATGTATCATGATCAGAATTTCAAGCTGGATTCAGATCTGATATTTGTTTAAGCCAAATACAAATAAATAAAGCCATAGAATCAATCAAACACTGAAATATAAGATTTGGTATTAGCTGGAAGTTGATAGATATTATATGCAAAAGTCACATGACATTCTAAAAAATATAATGTGGGTAATTACGTGACATTTGGTTCTGTCATTATTTGATATAATTTGAAGCATTATTGCAAGATTTATTAACAGAAAGAGTTTTTGGCTAGATATGACTGTCAGGGCAACACCAAATCCACACTAGGATCTTTGTGTGGGCTCTACAAGAAGATGCGACAAATATAGAATGAGGGATCAAAGTTTGATGTGATGTGATATTTATAGAACAGTTGGTTGACAAAGGCATTTCCGCACACAAGGTGATGGTGGGAATCCTAAGAGAACACAACTGATGTGTCTCTTAGTATTTATTGGTTTATATACTAAGTTACAACTGTTGTACAATATTTGAATACTGTTTTTACAATGTGAGCATACAGTTGCATACATATTCTAAATATAGGACATGTGAGAATTATCCATCTCACAGTCGCATTCATTGATAATTTTAATGTTTTTTGGTGTAATACTATTGCAAAAAAAATAAGAAAGATTATGATAGGTAACTGTGCATGTTTCCTAACATTACCCCTTTTTTATTCTTTGACTTCCAGGCAAGAGATTGTGTGATAATCAGGTGCTGTGAAATTGTGATATGGTTGGAATTTCAAATTTTCATACTCCACTCATGCTATTCTTTGTGGTGCATTAGGATATTTATTGTAAAAATCACATATAGTGTCTCGTGCATTTCTACAATTATCCTCGGGTTCCCAGGAGTTATTTTCATCTGTATAGCCTTCCCATTTTACCAAGAATTCGAGTTTGTTACGATGCAGCCATGAATCAAGAATTTCTTCGACTATAAATTCAGGTTCACTTTCAACTTCAATAGGTGGTTGTGGAGTAATTTGTTGTCCCGGTATAATAGGTGGTTTGTAAGGTCATATGCAAGAGACATTAATTAGCGCATCAATTTTAAATGATGACAGCAATGTTAGCTCTACCGCATTAGGCGAGATAATTTTAGATATAGCATAGGGACCAATATGTTTCTCCATCAATTTCCTAGATGGGCATGTCATATGTAAATCCTTGGTACTAAGCCACACTTGATCTCCAATTTGGTACTTGGGAGCATCTGCGCACGAGTGATCAGCATAGCACTTCATATCATTGCATGCCTTAGATAATGCTGCTTCTGTCTCGATTTGTACATTTTTCATCTGCTGTACAAAATCTTCCAC
>QLOK01001435.1:0-25027 GCA_003313805.1 Tricholoma flavovirens
ACTGTAGTTACTCATAGGATTTTACCTTGGGTAATTACCTCGGGTACCGCCCGTACTGCCGACCACAGCTAACATACATAGCTCTTACCTCAGTCTCCGATCGGATCTCCAATCTCAGATTTAATATTAGTATTTAAACTTAGATATTTCATTTGTATTCTGCAATTTGAATATCATACATTATTCATACGTTATTCACCCTCTTGTCTTTTGTCTTCGGACTTCCAATTGTTCCCCTACTCGAATTCCCAATCATCCTCCAGTAAATTAGTACACTGTAACAAGTGAAGGGCGCAACTTCTTAAAAGTTGAAGCCAAGTTCTTTTCAATACCCCTCCGGACTTCCGATCAGTTCCCACACAGAATCCCTCAGTTCCTAACACCGGGGGTTGATCTCAAAAGGGGAAGGAGAAGAGGAGGAGGTCTGAGCCACCCAGCTCAGACAGCAAAGAGGAAAGGGAGAGGAGACCACATTCGCCAAGCCCTGGCAAGCTACGAGCTCAGGCACAAGTCAATCAACAGAGTGCACAAGGTGAATGACAGAGGAGAGACAGTGTAGGCACCAGTGCCTATACCATCAGCTCATGGCACTGTGACAAGCACAGCAACCTTGTCCATCAAGGCCAATGTAATGTGTGTCAAGACTACATGTTACATGTCTATGGGCATGCCCTAGATGAGGATGCTGATTTCTTCGATGCAAGGAACCGTCGAGACAATGATTTGACCCACTCCTTTGACAGTCAAATATGATAAAACCTTCGACATATACGACAAAAATATTTTGATGCTCAAGGACTCCATCCAGGCCCTTGAGGATGAACTAGACCATGCCATGGGTCTATTAGACAACAGAAGGATGAAGAGGCCTCACACACAAGAGCCCTTGCCCCCCTCTGAGATGACTCAGAGGGATCTGTATGCAGCAGCCACCTCTAGATCGGCTGCTCCACATGTTGCACCTCCCCAAGTTGGGGACACAGATGTCGAGATGAAGGCAGCATACCTGCCTCTTCCAACCCTTCCTCTGCTGAAGTACCAAGCTTTGGCACCTCGAATAGCCAGACCGGCTCCCAGAGGAGCAACAGTTGAACCGTGGAGTGCGTCGACTGAAGGACCCCACTTGCTTGGAGCAACCGAGCGTGACCAACATCGCTGAGCGTTGGGCTCAGTTTATGCATCGTCATTGATACCAGTGGCAAACCACACCTGGTATCCTGCTGGACCTGCACAGGGTCTTGCTTCCCCATGTCAGGGGAAACCTCCTGACATGTCAGCAAGTCCCCACTGGACTATCCCAGCAGCAAAGGTTTGGACTTTACCTCCACCTGGCGGAGGTGTTCATCCTGCCCGGACTCTATCGCCAGGTGCGAGAATGTGAGCACATCGCCCTGGCCCCAAGTCACACTTGACAACCCTTGTCGAGTGTTATGGACAATACTACCATCAAAGAGGTTGTCTGACACCTTGTGGTGATAGGAGTCATGGACCTCGAGGTCTGTGAAGCCCATCATTACACTCTCGGATGGCTTTCTCATATGGCCAACACAAGCAACCCTCACCTGGAAGAGCCTGAGGCGGCCTCAGCGATCTTGAATCGACTGAGGCAATCATGGCCTGGTCCAGAGGACACCCCTCTGATGACTGAACCCTGTTGGTGGACACCTGGCCCCACCGACGTCTCATTCTCAGGTCTTTGACCAAAGAGAAAGCGAGAACCAACCGTCCCTCCAAGCAGTGGTCCCCCTAGTAATCCAGCTGGAGCCCCAGCTGGACCCAGTACATATCCACAGGGAACTGCCTGGGGATTATCCAGACAGCCACTAGTGGTATGAAGTAGTGTGCCACTGCCAGCCCTAGCAGGGCCATCCACACTGGCCCCTGCTCAACCTAGCTGAATGGACAAAGGGCTTGCAGGCTCTGATCCTGACCCAACCGGCGGCTGGGGTGATGTACCCATCACCCAAAAACTCACTCCAGGCCAAAAGAGGGCCTTGAAGATTAAATGACGTGTTGAATTGGGGAAGAAGAAGTCTGGAAGTGTCAGTGACAGCACTGATGATGTTTCTGAGGATGACCCTGACCCCATATTGTCAGCAGGTCTCTGAGCTCAAAGAACTATCTCTGAGATGCCGGTATCTCAGGTACCGTCATTACCTAGCTCAGGGGTCCCTGACCATGAGCGAACCATAGAATTCATGCCCAGCCTGGAGCATGGAGCAATGATTGCAGAAGTGTTCACGGGCATGTCTTCGACCCAACTGGTTGATGACCTTCCCCTTGACGACCTAGGATTGGCTGATGAGGATGAGCCCAAGGATGATTCTACTAGGATGTAGAACATCCCTCTAAACAACAAAAAAGATGGCTGCCTTCTGCCGTTGGCTGAAGCCAAAAGGGGAGGGTGTTGTGATCCAAACTCTAATTATATTTGTTATAATTCCATTCCATTGCCTTTGGACTGGCCCTTATAAGGGACCAGTCTTATGTAATAAAACAAAGATCTTTTTACTACTCTACATTACTTTACATGAAATATACATTATTCGTGTTCGGATAGTGTGAAGTCTAAAAAGACCCCCCCACAACTCACCACACCTCTTGAGCCCACCAGGGACACCCTCAGCGATACCCTCCGAGTCAGCAGCCCATCACTTGATAGCATAATTGCAATAAGTGAGAGTGATATTGATAATAGAGTGTATTTGCCATGGCAACCATTTTTACTAAGCCTGTCAGCCAATGGGTTTGCTGAAGTGCTCTAATCAGCTTACCACAATCATGGAAAAATTTCCTTATACATCAGAAAAAAAGAGTTGCAAATATGATCTAATGACATTTCAAATAAGATAGAAAATGAGGAAATGCTCAGTTATTATGTTACCTAATACAATGCATGATAGGTGAAGGAGTCAAGGACAAGATAGAGAAAAGGACTAGAAAAGGGGGGTAATACTATCATGCAGCTGTTGCCAGCACTGCCACATTGATATGTACAAAATTGCATGCTATGAGTGGAATAAAAGGGAAGATGCCAGGGGTATGAAGGTGGGGGGAAGACAGGGGGATGCAGGGCATAATAGGCCATAAAATAGAGGCTTAGCAGTCCCAAACATAGCAGGGGTCACTTAGCCATGTCAGCATCTTTGTGATTTTCTGACCCCATGACCAGACTGGCACCATGGAGGTGCTCCAAATCTGAGCAGATAATGGCTATGTCAAGCTGTTGTGTCTCAGGAAACTGATCTGGTTGTACATGAGCATCCATCAGTCTTGCATGCCAGGCATGGGCTTCCTTACCAGCACTGTCCAGATTCTCCACTGCCATCCCTGCTTTGGCTTCAGCAGCACTTGATGGTTGATATTCACCTGGCCACTGACAAGCTGATGTGGGAGCTCTTGTAGGAGGATCCCTTCTGAAGGGAGATGGTGAAACATGTTCGTCCCCAGATTCGGACATGAATCGGTCTGTCATGGCATAAGAGAGCCATTCAGCATCTCAGGCCTGAGGGCAAACATAAGACACACCCTAAGTCTTAGATGCAGTGTGCCTGTACCATAGTTGGATACTTGAGGCTGCAGAGACTGTTGATACAGATGGCATTATTAGAACAACAACAAACAAACCAGGGTGACTTGCCATAGAAGTGACAACAGACCCAGAACCAGCAACTTCCTCATCTGCCATGTCATCATACCTACCATGTTGAGGATCCATGTCTCCAGCAATATCTCGATTATCCACTACATCTGAGTTGTCCACAGGAAATGCCTGCTTTCCATTATCAGGTGAATTCGGGGCAGTCACTACCTTGGGTAGAAGTCTTCTGATGGTTGCAGTAATCCTGGTGTAGAGAGATTTGCAAGAGAGGGACATGACTGTCAGTGTTCCTCATGGTTACTACTGGTAGTACAGGGCTGAGACTCAAACTCCCAAAAATTATGTAATGGAACTATTACAAATATAATTAATAAGCAATGCTGTACCTGGATTGAGATGGTGCCCTGTTTCATAGTTAGTAAACAGCTGGCATGCACTACTACCTGAGAGTCTACAACTTGACTCTTAAGTTAATCTGTTATACTATAGCTGGTAGGCTAGTTTGGAGCACAAACAAGGGTATGCATTCTTGAAGCATAGTGCTGCATAATTGCGTATGGGGTGTGGAATAGATATGTAGGAGCAGTTCCTATGCCTGCTCAGTTCTTTGCACAGGGGTGTACTTAGCATACTTTGTAAATGCCTCCTGAGCACTCTTGCCATAGTCAGCTAAGCCTGAGCCCCCTGCTTTGACAGCCTCCTGCAATGTGGGGCAATTCGTCTCTGAGGATTGGTATGTACATGGTTGCCTGGTTGAAGAACACCAGGCTTCCCCAGCCATGCTCGTCTCCCTCTTCGGGGGCCTGGAGTTTTCCAGAGTTGGGCGCTGCTGGCCATCAGTGGCCACAAACTAGATGTCTAAAGCATGGTCAGAAGGGGGACCATGGTGTGTAGGTGGGCTCACCAGCAACATCAATGTTGAAGCGGCACAGTAGCGAAGAGGAGTAGAGAAGGAGGACCCAGGGGGGAGCTCTATCACAACCCCAGCCTCCCAGACAACTAGCCAGGATCTCTGGGTGTGGTTGAAGCAGGCTAGGTCAACTAAGTCAGCAGGTCAGCAGGCAGTGGCTCAGGACACTCACCCCCAGGAAGCTCGTAGACCATGAGAGTGCAGATCCCAACTACATATGTTCTTTTGATCTGCATGGGGGGTGCAGTGGATGTGAGGCTGCCCAGGGAAGGCTGTGTTGATGCAGAGGTTCTAATAAAGGCCAAAGGGAGGCATGATGCCCCAGTGCTTCTTGTACCATTTTGCTGAGCGTTCAAAGTGATGAGCAACCCCAGGAAAAACGTAGTGAGTTGTGGGGGGGTATATTACATAAGACTGGTCCCTTATAAGGGCCAGCCCAAAGGCAATGGAAAGGTATTATAACAAATATAAGTAGAGTCCAGATCACAACACCCTCCCCTTTTGGCTTCAGCCAACAGTGGAAGGCAGCTGTTTTTTTTGCTGTTTAGAGGGATGTTCTACATCCTAGTAGAATTGTTCTTGGGCTCATCCTCATTGACCAATCCTAGGTCGTCAAGGAGAAGGTCATCAACCAGTTGGGTCAAAGATGTGCCTGCGAACACTTCTGTGATCATTGCTCCACACTCTGGGCTGGGCATGAATTCGATGGTTTGCTTGTGGTCAGGGACCCCCGAGCTGGGTAATGAAGGTACCTGAGATACTGGCATCTCAGAGATAGTTCTCTGAGATCAGAGACCTGCTGACAATACGGGGTCAGGGTCATCCTCAGAAACATCGTCAGTGCTGTCACTGACACTTCTGGACTTCTTCTTTCATCGCAAGTTTCTTGCGACAACTGCGAACCAGTTGGAGGACCTTCCCCCTCCGATCCCTCTTGGAGGAATCCCCGATTCAACCCGTCATTTAATCTTCAGGGCCCTCTTTTGGCCCGGAGTGAGTTTTCGGGTGATGGGTATGTACATCACCCCAGCTGCCGGTTGGGTCAGGATCAGAGCCTGCAAGCCCTTCGTCTGTTCAGCTAGGTTGAGCAGGGGCCAGTGTGGATGGCCCTGCTAGGGCCAGTGGCAGTATGCTACTTCATACTGCTAGCGGCTGTCCAGATAATCCCCAGGCAGTTCCCTGTGGATATGTACTGGGTCCAGCCAGGGCTCCAGCTGGATTACTAGAGGGACCACTCCTCGGAGGGACGGTCAGTTCTCGCTTTCTCTTTTGTCAAGGACCCAAGAATGAGATGTCGGTGGGGCCAGGTGTCCACCAACAGGGTTCGGTCATCAGAGGGGTGTCCTCTGGACCAGGCCATGATTGCTGAGGCTGCCTCGGGCTCTTCCAGGCAAGGGTTGCTCATGTTGGCCATATGAGAAAGCCATCTGAGAGCATAATGATGGGCTTCACAGACCTTGAGGTCCATGACTCCTATCACTGCGAGGTGTTGGACAACCGCTTCAATGGTAGTATTGTCCATAACACTCGACAAGTGTTGTCGAGTGCGACTTGGGGCCAGGGTGATGTGCTCACATTCTTGCACCTGGCGATAGAGTCTGGGCAGGATAAACACCTCTGCCAGGCGAAGGTAAAGTCCAAACCTTTGCCGCTGGGATAGTCCAGCAGGGACTTGCTGACATGTCAGGAGGTTTCCCCTGACATGGGGAAGCAAGACCCTGTGCAGGTCCAGCAGGATACCGGGTATGGTTTGCCACTGGTATCAATGATGATGCATAAACTGAGCCCAATGCTCAGTGGTGTCAGTCACGCTTGGTTGCTCCAAGCGAGTGGGGTCCTTCAGTCGATGCACTCCATGGTTCAACTGTTGCTCCTCTGGGAGCCAGCTGGAAAGCCTCCAGCTCACCAGAGCATGATTCATCAGTGGACTTCTAGCTGCTGATGGGACCTCGTTGACATAGCGCATGTACTCGCATGTCTGTTGGAGGTCAGGGTAATTGTTGGGGGTGTGTGCTGCCCAAGCCCATTGGTCGAATTCCTCAGTGTTCTGAGGAATGGCCGACAGAAGTGTTCCTGATGGCCTGCCCGCTGGCATCCAGTTCACCAGTCTGGCTATTTGAGGTGCTGAAGCTTGGTACTTCGGCGGAGGAAGGGTTGGAAGAGGCAGGTACACTGCCTTCATCTCGATGTCTGTGTCCCTAACTTGGGGAGGTGCAACACGTGGAGCAGCCCATCTAGAGGCGGCTGCCACATAAAGATTCCCCTGAGTCACCTCAGAGGGGGGCAAGGGCTCTCATGTGTGAGGCCTCTTTGTCCTTCTGTCATCCAATAGACCCTTGATGTGGTCTAGTTCATCCTCAAGGGCCCGGATGGAGTCCTTGAGCATCAAAATATCTTCATTGTATTCATCGAAGGTTTTATCATATTTGACCCTCAAGGAGTGGGTCAAATCACTGTCTCGACGGTCCCTTGCATCGAAGAAATCAGCATCCTCGTCTAGGGCATGCCCATAGATGTGTAACGCGTAGTCTCAACACACATTACATTGGCCTTGATGGATGAGATTGCCATGCTCATTGTTACAAATCTTGCAAGCGGTAGATGGACCAGACACTCTTTTCTTTTCTTTTTCTATTATTCATTCTTGCTTATCATCTCAACAGACTATTACCCTATTGCTCCCTCAGATTTCTATCTTCTTCTTACCAACCATTCTCCTACTATTCCCTTTACATTTATCTCTTATTGTTTATTCCTCCTGATTCTTGTCTAATTCTCCCATTGGTAGATAAGGACTATTCTTCCTGTATATAAACCATAGTACCTAGAGGTCTCACTCTTCAGCTTGACCTGAGCAATCTACATTCTCAACTCTATGAGCAAACCCGCCCTCAGCCACTCAGAAAGCCTCTGAGTCAGTAAGACAGAATGCGTTACTGAGAAAGCCTCTGGTAACAGAGAGAATGACTAACTAAGTGATCAACTATATCATTAGGAGTGCTTGTACTTGGGTTGGGACTATTGTCTTAACAAAAGGTCAAGCTGAACATCGAACACCCTCTTACCCCAAGAGTAGGCAAACATGTCTTGAAGACAGCAGTCCGCTGATTGACCACCAAGAGGAGCCACCACCAAAGACAGGCTCTGGTATAATTACCAAGGAAGACAAACTCGATTTTCAGAAACACAGAGAAAGTGGTTTACTAAGACAGAACCAGGACAACCAGGAAGATTTTTGAAAGAAGAAGATTTCTCAGCCAAAGAAGAAGAATCACTGAAGATTAAACAGGAATCCCCAGAACCACCAACGCTCACCTTTTTCGACAATGATGACAATCTATACACAGACATGGCAAACAGGGAAATCAAGATCAGAGCTCCATCAGATTTCACTGGAGATCAGACCAAAACAACTTTCTCCAGGAAATCTCCCTTTTTCTCTGAGTAAATGAAGTGATCTATGTATGACACTGATGAAAAGCTGATCATCTTTGCTCTCTCTTTTATGAATGGAGGAACAGCATGGGCATGGGCATTGGGGCGAGGAAGCAGGACCAATTTAGGAACCTGGGAGAGGTTTGCAACAGAAGTGAAGGAGGCTTTTTCCCCTATAGATGATTTGGGATCAGCCCAAATGGAAATGAAGACCCTGAAGCAGGGCAATGATTTAGAAGACTACATCAGCCAGTTCCTCATCCTAAAGGGAAGATCAGAACTCACTGAAGATACCGTGCTCATCGAATACTTCATGGATGGCTTGAAACCAGCTCTCCTTGATAAAATCTTTACCATGGAAAACATCCTGACTACCCTGGATGGAATGATCAAAGCCACATCAAAGTATGATAGGACATGGAGAAGAGCGAAAGCCATTGCAGGAAAAGTGTGGGAAACCCATGAAAAGAAGACAATCACTCCTCCCAAAACCACAAAGTTGATGCTGGAGATAAACCGACTATCCCAGCAAGGACAAACCAAACACATGCAGAAAGGACTCTGCTTCGTATGCCACAGCCCCAGACATAGAGCTGCCAATCATAAGTGTGGGAATTTCCCACTGCTAAATCAACCGACGAACAACCACAAATATCAGCAACCTTAACAGATGAACCACTTCTTCCCAAAGAAAAAGGGGGCAGAGGCATATGCAAACATCAAAGCTATTCTAGGAGAATTAGACGAAGAAGAAAGGGGAAAGACCCTCACACTCATGGAGGAGACAGGTTTTAAAGAAGCGGCCTGAACCAACACCAGGTACCGCTGAACTTTTGGTCTGCTCTGTACTACTAGCCACTCTAGACAGTCAATCTATGCATTTGCCTATCAAAGTGGGAGCAGATGAAGGAAAAGACATTGATACAGAAGCCCTCCTCGATTGTGGGGTGGGGGGAGTCTTCATGGACCACAGATTTGCCGAAACACACAAGATAAAACTACACAAACTAGCAAAACTGGTCTCGGTGATCCTGCAGGGACAATTTGATTAGTGGGGTTCCTTTTTCTTTGAGGGCCTTGATTGCGTCCTGTACCAGGTCTTCCTTCATGATTTGTTCAGCAAATAGGTCGTGTATTGCTGTGTCAATGAAGTTAATGAATAGGTTGTCTGGTAGGAGGGTAGCATCTTTGTTGTCAGTGTCATTCTTGGGGATGTGGTCTTCTCTTTGAGACAGTGCGTCACTCTGTACCATTTGCGATCCAGGAACGTGGACCAACTGCAGGTTGAACTCTGAGAGAAATAGGCTCCATCGGGCCTGTCTTCTGTTGAGTTTTTGTGCCATTCTGAAGTAGGTGAGGTTCTTGTGGTCAGATAAGATGGTCGTTGGATGTTCTGAGCTGAGTAGGTAGTGCCTCCATGTTTCTAGTGACCATATAATTGCTAGGAGTTCTCTGTCATAGATTTCATAGTTCCTTTCCATGGGGGTAAACGAGTGAGAGATATAACCACAAGGATGCCAGTCTCCATTAATGTCTCTTTGTTGGAGGACTGCTCCTGTGGCCCATTTTGATGCATCCAATTCTATCACAAAGGGTTTGGTGGGGTCAGGCATTAGCAATACTGGGGTTTCAGGGAATTTCTTTTTGAGGGCATCGAATGCCAGATGACATTCTGAGGTCCATTTGAATCACTTGGTATTCTTCGTTAGTTCATTGAGTGGTTTCACCAGGTCGGCAAAGTGTCCAATGAATTTCCTGTAGAAGTTTCCGAAGCCCAAAAATGATCTCACCACTTTGACATTGGTTGGTTCAGGCCATTCTTTTATCCCAGCCAGTTTCATTGAGTCCATAGAGATTTTGTTAGGTTCGATGATCATTCCTAGGAATTCTACCTTTTGCACCCTGAATGTACATTTTTCCACTTTGAGGTAGAGGTCATGTTCTTGGAGCCATTGTAGGACCTGTTCCGTTCTAATTTGGTGTTCCTGCTTTCCTTTGGAGAAGATGAGGATATCGTCCATGTAGATTATTACCTATCCTTCATGTAACATGTCTTAAAAGATGTCATTCATTGCTTGAAAAGTGGGGGGTGAGTTGCATAATCTGAAAAACATTACTGTTGGTTTGAATAATCCTCTGTTGGTTTTGAATGCAGCCTTCCATTGGTCTCTGTCCTTTATCCGGACATTGTGGTAACCCCAGTGAATGTCCATTTTCATGAACCATTCTGCACCTTGTAGTTTGTCCATTAAATCCCCTACCAAGGGAAGTGGGTAGGCATTCTTGACAGTTCCTTCATTTAGGTATCAGTAGTCTTGGTAAGGTTGGAGCGCTTCAGAGTCCTTTTTTGCTACAAAGAAGAAGGGAGAGGCCATCAGGGACTTTGAAGGCTGAATATATACTTTCCATAGGTTGTTGTCGATGAACTCATCCAGTTTCTGTTGTTCAGTAAGTGAGAGAGGGTAAACCTTACAATCTTTTGGGACGAAGCCTGGTTTGAGGTCGATGGTGTGGTCCCAGGGTCTTGGGTCTGGAAATCTTTCCGAAGCTGTTTGTTTGAATACCTTTTTCCAGTGAAGGAATTCGGGAGGTAAAAGCTGTTCAAGGGGTTTGTGTTTTTCTTGTTCTGTGCCATGTGCCAGGTGTTGGGATACCGATGTCTTTACCTTGATTCATAGATTGTTTCTTTCTGTGGTCGTAGATTGTCCTTCTTCAGTGAATTCTCTGGTTGTTGGGTCTCCCAGATCATACTCCTGCAGTCCTTCGACCATGTGGAATATGCTAGTGGGTTCGTCTTTGTCTGGGATTTCTTCAATGGTTGTCCTGGGTGTCCTTTTCTTTCTGAGTATGCTGTAGTTCTTCCTGGTCTTTTCGATGATCCTTCATATTTGAGCAAGGTGTTGATCCTCTCAGAATTCAAGGTCCCTTCCTTCCAGTTAATCATTGGGTTTACCTTTTGTAACCATGGTAGTCCTAGGATAATTGATTTCCTAATCCAGTGATTAGGAATGTCAGTTTTTCTTTTCTTCCATGGATCATCATTTCCTCTTTAGCGCACTGGGTGATGGTTCCCTTCTTGTTTGTAGAAGACAGCTTGCTTTTCTTTAACAACAGATGCTATGTGCCCAACGATGTAAACCTTCGCAGGCAATAAGTGGAAAGGTATCACAACTCACTGCCCAGAGGACACCCCATACAATGGCAGACAACTGAATTGCTATGGAGAGATTACTGGTGGCCCACAATGGTCACATTCATCAAGAACTATGTGAAAGGATGCGCAAGCTGTCAACAAATGAAGGTCAACACCCACCTGACAATGCCACCTTTATCCCCCATCAAATCTGATGCAACGTGCCCATTTGCCCTTGTGACTACAGATTTCATCATGGACTTACTAGAGTCTGATGGTTTTGATGTGTTAATGGTTGTGGTAGACCATGGGCTTACTAAGGGGGTAATTCTAATCCCTTGTAACAAAACCATTGATGCTATAGGAGCCGCCACTCTCTATTTTGATTATGTATACAAAAGGTTTGGCCTCCCTGATAAGCTAATCTCTGACAGAGACCTGAGATTCACTTCTCAATTATTCCAAGAACTTGGATGAATCCTCAGAATTAAGTTGGCAATGAGCACTGCTTACCATCTGCAAACTGACAGGGAAACTGAATGGGTAAACCAAGAGATCGAAGTCTACCTGCAGATGTTTTGCTCTAACAACCCGGAAGATTGGAAATGTCTCCTACCTACAGCAGAATTCGCACACAATCAAAGGACACACTCAGTGCAGAAGAACTTCCCATTCTACCTCATGATGGGTTATGTACCAAAGGCAATTCCTCTCCCTTACACGAAGACTAATGTACCCGAATTAGAAAAAAGGATTGTCCTCCTCCAGAAAGTGCGAGATGAAGCATTGGCAACTCACGAACTCGCCAGACAGATGGTCTCAGAATGAGTCCATTGAAACTTCTCCCCATTCAAGCTAGGACAAAAGGTATGGCTTGAAGCAAAGAACTTAAAAACTCCCTATCCATCTAGGAAACTGGCCCCAAAATGTCAAGGGCTGTTTACAATAAAAGAAGTTCTCAACCCTTTAAACTACCAACTAGACCTCCTGAGACAATGGAGAATACACCTGATCTTCCACACTGCCCTCCTCACTCCTTACTTCGAAACCGACACCCATGAACCAAGCTTCTCAGAACCACCACCGGACCTTATTGAAGGAGAAAAAGAATCCAAAGTGGAAGCATTGATCACACACAGAAGGAAGGTGCGAGGATACCATTACTTGATAAAGTGGAAAGGCTACCCAACCTCAGAGAATTCCTGGGAGCCAGAGTGGAACCTATCTCACACTAAAGAATTATTGACAGACTATAAAAGAAGAAAAAGACTCTAATAAAAAAAAAAAAACAACGAAAAAAATAATAATAACAACAAAGACTACTACCATTGATATGCCCCTTCCCATCGCTTTACACATCTTTCCCATTTATCTATTCCTCTCCAACCATGACAACCAGCCAGCCATCCGACAAGCCCTACTCCAACACCCCAATCTCGTTCCCCTGTATAATGCCTGGTCCCTCAACCAGCATATCCTTGCCAATGCACAGGCGCAGGAACACGCTTTACTTTCTTCCCTCATTGACGCAGGAATCTTACCTGTTCTATCACCTCTCCTCCCTCCATCAAAAAATCAACCTTCACCAACCCCCTCCTCTGACAGAGTCATCCAGAAGAAAGACAAAGGCAAGAAAGGGCCTTATTGTTATATATGTAAATGAAAAGGACACTTTCCATCCTACTGCACTCACACCACCTGCATCCACTGCAAGAAAACTGCTCCCAGACACCCTTCAGTCCACTATCCTACTCTCGAAGAAGAACCATGTGATGCTACTTATTCCGACACCTTTGATGATGCCACTTGGGCAAATATCACCGGAGAACCGATTGGGGACTATTAGTCCCAAACAGAAGAAAATATAGTAGATTTCTTTTTATTTGCTTTTCCTTCTCTCTTTCCTTTATATCCATTAGCTTTACTCTTCACCTTCTTGAGGAACCTTCTTCTTCTCTTTCCAACAAGATGTCCGCCACCACAGTTTGCAAAACCACTACCACCTGCACCCTCTCCTCATTGCCTGAGAACCCCTGGCCCATCAAACCCATCCTAATCACCTTTGCAATCGCATTGGCATTAGTCGTCACCTTCTTTGCCTTTCTACAAATCTCACAATGGCAAGAACACCATTTCCCAAGGACATCCCCTTCTTCATATCCAAATACAACCAGCACCATCCGTTTCAACCACAATACTAATGATGATGAGCTGGAGTTAGATGACCTCCAACCACCACCACCTGTATGCATGCCAAGTGACCTCACTGTCCCATCCCTGGCCAGGATGAGACAATTACATTCAAATGATGAGCTAATCCATTGAGAGTCAAGATACCCTCCTCTCTGACCACTCCTGAAAACCCCCTTCCATTTAATGAACCTTCACCGATGTCTCCCATATCAACACCCACTTCCTCTCAAGCGCATCGGGCCATGTTCCTGCCTCCGGCTACAAACTCAGCCAATCCTTTGCCACACCTGTTGTGGGGATTGGGGAAATCTAGGCTTTAGTGAAAAAAATCGGTGATTTTCAATATAAAGATGGGGTAATGTTACAAATCTTGCAAGCAGTAGACGGACCAGACACTCTTTTCTTTTCTTTTTCTATTATTCATTCTTGCTTATCATCTCAACAGACTATTACCCTATTGCTCCCTCAGATTTCTATCTTCTTCTTACCAACCATTCCCCTACTATTCCCTTTATGTTTATCTCTTATTGTTTATTCCTCCTGATTCTCATATAATTCTCCCATTGGTAGATAAGGACTATTCTTCCTGTATATAAACTGTAGGACCTAGAGGTCTCGCTCTTTAGCTTGACCTGAGCAATCTACATTCTCAACTCTATGAGCAAACCCACCCTCAGCCACTCAGAAAGCCTCTGAGTCAGTAAGACAGAATGCATTACTGAGAAAGCCTCTGGTAACCGATAGAACAACTAACTAAGTGATCAACTATATCAGTAGGAGTGCTTGTACTCAAGTTGGGACTATTGTCTTAACACTTGTTGCAGCACCATGAGCTGATGGTATAGGCACTGGTGCCTACACCATCTCTCCTCTGTCATTCACCTCGTGTGCTCTGTTGATTGACTCACACCCAAGCTTGTAGCTTGCCAGGGCTTGGCAAATGTGGTCTCCTCTTCCTTTCCTCTTCGCTGTCTGAGCTGGGTGGCTTGGACCTCCTCCTCTTCTCCTTCCCCTTTCAAGATCAACCCCCAGGGTCGATCTCATGCACTTGGTGAGAGTTTGAATTTGTGTTGTCCCCCATGGGAAGTACCACAGCAATGGGAAAAGAAAAAAAAATTGAACTCCGCAGTGTGTCATTGTATACAGTTGCAGAGTTTGAGTCCTGAGTCAGCTGTGGGCTCACATGTGATGTGTCCCAGCTGACTCCGAAGGGCCTAGAGCCCTTCCTTCTCACCTTCTTTTGTATGCAGTGCCCGCTGCACACTGCTAGAGAGCTCTCCAGTTGCTGACACCCATCAGTGACAGATAGGAGTCCAGAGCTGCAAGTTCATTGCAGTTTGCTAAAGGCTCCCAAGTGGTGTCACCTAGACTCCACCTCACCTCAAATTGAATGTTACAGCCCACCCATCTGTGGGCCATAATTTCTTCCACATACCATTCAGTGTTGTCAGGAGCACCAAAGTCATATGCTTCCAGGGTACACCTGTTGGGAAACAGAGCATCATTGTTGGGGTGATGTGGCCTGAGAAGGCTCACATGGAAGTGCGGGTGGATTCACCTGCACCTGAGTTCCTCTGGGAGCTCCAACTTGTAGTTGGAGGATTCGGGCAATGCTCGTAGGACCTTGTACAGACCTATGAATTTAGGTAGAAGCTTGCTAGCCTGTCCCTTGGGGAGGGCCAAGTTTTTTGTCAACAGGTAGACCAAGTCTCCCTGTCAGACGTCAGGCTCATTGTGCCTGTGTTTGTTAGTATAGTACCACTGGAATACACGTTCAGTGATAATGCAATCATGTGCTACTGCCATGTTGCGAAGGGCATTCATGGTGAATGTGCACACACCAAGCAGGATGCATTCTGCTAGTGGAAGATCCTGCATCATCTGAGGCAGGATTCCACCGCATATCTCAAATGGGGCCATGCCCGTTGCTCTGTTGATCATAGATTTTATGGCAAACTCCACCAAGGGCAGGAGTTTCACCCAATCTTTTTGGTTGGATGAAATAAATGCACATAATATCTGAGCAATCATACAATTTGCTCTCACAGTGATTCCATCCATCTGAGGATGGAATAAGGTGGACATCAATAGCTTGATGTCCAAGATACGGTGCACCTCATGCCACCATTTCGATGTGAATTTCAAGTCTTGATCACATATGATCAATTTGGGAAGTCTGTGAAGGCAGACAATCTCCTTTATAAATAAAGGAGATAATTTGGTAGCTGTCATCATTGTATTCAATGGTATCAAGTGAACCATTGAAGATAGATGACAAATTACAACCCAGAGGTAGTCACGCCCATCAGACTCGGGAAACAGTCTGATGAAATCCATGCCTATGGATTCCCAGGGTCAGACAGGGGTTGGCAGGGAGTGCAGCTTGCTGCGAGGCAAGTGATATTCCCCTTTCAAGCAAACACATCATTCACATGAGTTGCAGAAAGTCTTGACCTCATACTGAAGTCAAGGCCACCAATACCAACAGCAGATGTATTCTGATGTCTTCAAAGGGCTGAAATGCTCTATGATCATATGGGCCTGCTCAATGATATGACCATGTAAGGTTGTACCCTTGGAATTGGTGGAGGGAACACACAATACTTCCTCCCCACCTCAGTTCTTCATCCATATGAAGCCATCCCAGATCTCAAAGCCCAGGTGATCCTCAGGTTTTTCAAGAATCTTCTTGAAAACATGGTTGACTATATATCCCTTCTGGATGTCGTCATGCAAGGGATCCTGCTCCATACTGAACTTCTGGAGATCGGGACCTCTTGATTGAGATTCAAAGATCAAAGGGTCATCCTTCAATAGTGTTTAAAGGTCTGGTCACATAGACCAGAAAAAAACCGAAACCCAACCCAACCCAACCAAAGGGAACCGGACCATTGGTTGTGGTTGCCTCACTTGGGAGTCAGTCCGGTTGCAGGTTGCCTCAGTTTGAAAATATTCAAAAACCGATCAAAGACCAGTTGCAATCAGCTGCAACCGGTCTTTTCACTATATATAAAGCATACCATAGATACAACATTTGGTAGGTGTTTATATACCTTCTGGCAGTGCATGGACCATGTGGTCATGTTTGTGCTTCCAAAAACAAAAGTGGCACCACTTGCCTGACAACTTCCCATGACCACAACAACAACATCAACAATGCCGCATCACCGCTCTGTCCACACCAACGACCATGGAAATGAACGAACACAATGCAGGTAGCCCAAACGATGCCCATCTGTTGTTTGGGCAGGGTATGCTTTTTTTATTGATTTATTATTACCTCTACTAATGTCTTTTACTTTCTTTGAGGTTGTTTTCTTTTGATAACAATGCATGAACGACACCAT
Source organism: Tricholoma flavovirens (assembly GCA_003313805.1). Classification (NCBI taxonomy): domain Eukaryota; kingdom Fungi; phylum Basidiomycota; class Agaricomycetes; order Agaricales; family Tricholomataceae; genus Tricholoma; species Tricholoma flavovirens. The sequence goes on from QLOK01001435.1 coordinate 16,620, forward strand.
GGGAACGATGCTGCCAACACCAACGGGGGCGACACCTCCATCTCTGTGCCCCACCTGGCCTGTTGACACCCATGCTGCCCAGCTCGGAACCTCGCCATGATGAACGAACGAATGCCAATCACCCAAATGGCACTAGTCGTCATTTGGGCCCCTGGTAAGTTAATTTTCATTGATCTTTTTTTTACTAACTATTTTTTTTTGTTTTTCAGGTTTGATAACAATAAAATAATCACCCTACATTGCCCCTGCAAGCCACTCACCCTTTGTCACCACTGCGAGCCTCTGCTCGCAGGGTGGCAACGGGCCTTGTTTCTTCTAACTACAAAAGGGGGAATTGAGGTGCTGACAATGAGGGACAAGGTTGACACATGGCAAGGACGACACAACACGACAAACAGTGGGGACGACGTACAATGGGGTGACAAACTGCAGGGATAACGAACAGCAAGGGTGGCCAACAAATGGGAGGGACAATGAATGCCAAGGACAACAAACACCAGGGACAACGAATGCCAGAGTCAACAAACACGGGTGACAATGAAAATGGGGGGAAATGAACACTGGGGGCAACTTTGAGGGCAACAAACGGGGCAATGATGGCATGATAACCTTGCTACAAATGCGAGGTGGGTCGTTTTCTTTCATTTTTTATTTATTTTTTATTTATTTATTTCATCTTTTGACAACCTCACTGCTGTGAGCACCTGCTCGCAGGGTGTTGTGTAATTAGATTTATCTAATACAATATACAATATATAGTTACAGTCAAAAAAAGTAGGTAAAACCGGTTCCAACCAGTCTTTTGGAGACAACCAGACCGATTGGGACCGGTTGTGTGTGGTCTGGTTGCAGTCCCCTTAAATAGGGTGTCAGTTGCAACTGGTTGTGGTTGCCAGTTGCCCCTTTGGGGGTTGAAAAACTGGACCAAACAGGACCGTAAAACACTATCCTTCGATCCCTCATCATTATTGGGAGAAGGGGAACCTTCCCCTTCCATGCTTGTGCTCATATGCAGAGCAGCACTTTCCCACTCTTCAATTCTTTCTCAGAGAGCCTTGAGCTGTTCACCAATCCATCGTTTCTGAGATGTGGTGGATCAATTCTCGATTACTCGATTCTTTGACTTGAGGTGTCGGTCCCATGGGAGATCCTCATAGTTTGGATCAAGGCGTACATCTGCAAAGACGTAGTGCTGGACAAGGGGGGCGTCATCCCAAGAGTAGAACTGGTAGTAGCAGGACAGAGCATTTGCTACCTTGTTCAGTTTACCTTTGACATAACGAATGTCGAAGTCAAAACACGATAGATATTCCATCCATCATGTTTGCATGGCAGAAAGTCGACACTGGGTTTGGAAAAACTCCAGCACCTGGTGATTGGTGACAACATGAATATGTCTGCTGATCAGTGTGTCTTCCCACTTGAGGAGAGCCTCAAGTATGGCTATTGTCTCATGCTCAAAGGTTCTGTAGTTCCTTTGAGTGTCCAAGAACTTCTTGGACAGGAAGCTGGCAGGCTGACAAGTCTGCCATTCTGGTCCCTGCCCATACATTGCTCCAGTCCCAAAGACTGAAGCATCACAAATCACCCAGATAGGTTCAGGTGATTCATGGTCAATCAGCTTCAGCACTGGAGTTGTGCAACAGATGTCTTTGATCATCTGGAAGCAGTGGTCATGCAACAGCTGCCAAGGAAGGCTTGACCATTTCTCGTTATCGAGGACAGTGGGCCGGTAAACGCACTGATGTCTGGCAAAAGTGTGCCAGATACTGCACAAGTCCAAGGAATCTTTGGACCTTGTGGTAGTTACGAGGTGTCTTCCACTCTCATATCCATGCCATCTTGTCGCTGTTGGTGTGAAGACTGTGCTCATCGATCATATGACTGAGACACTCTACCTTTTCAGTGTAGAGTTCGCATTTCTGCTTGAAGGAACAGAGAGTGTTCTCATAACTTGTTAAACACCAGCTTCAGATGTTGCTGGTGGTTCTCGATGGTTATGCTAAACATGAATATGTCATCCAGGTACATGTGGATGAATACTTTGATATAATCTCAGAATATGGAATTCATCAACCGCTGGAAGGTTGATGGTGCATTACAGTCGCCTTGTTGCATAACTAGGCTCTTGTAGATGCCCTGAACTGTCAAGAAGGCAGTTTTCCAGACATCTTCTGGTTCCATTCGAACTTGCTCATACATGTCCAAGAGGTCAATCTTTGAGCAAAATGTAGTTCGAGTGACATCAAGTCTGATTAGGTCTTGATCTGGAAACGATGTAATGTCCTTCACCATTTTATCATTATGTTTCTGTGTGTTTATCACAGTGCATAATTTCCCATTCTTCTTGGGTACCACAAGCATTGGTGCAGCCTGCTCGGCTCAAGTGGGGTGCCACCAACCTGCATTGCAGTACTTGTTTATCTTCTCAGTGAAGGGCTTCCTTATCGAGTCGGGACATTTGGGAAGATAGTAATTGTACATCTTCTCATTGTCCACCAATGGAATATGATGGTTTATCTCCCACAAGGGAGGTAATTTGTCAGGGACACCATTCAGGATGTCTTGACAAGACTGTTTCCACTCCTCCCTGAAGCATGGGAGGTCCTCCTTTGAAAGGCGGCCCTCCACTTTGGCTTTTCCAGCCAGGTCCTCACAGATGGCAAACAGCACATTGTTCAGGTCATCAACCTGTTCAGGTGGTAGCATCGCAGGGACAGACACATTGAACAGTTCATGTTCGAAGTTTGGTCCATCAGGAAAGCGATCCTGAGTAAATTCATGGATGATCTCCTCTAAATTGTCTTTGTTTTTCAGGTCATCTTCGGGTCCCAATAAAATAGGGTCCGAAGTTTTTAGCCCAGAGGGATGAGGTTTGTCAATGTTGTCCACCTCCTCCATTACTACTATCCATTGTCGAACCAACAGTGGTTGTACTCGAGTTGAACTTGGACCATCTTTGTCCAGGTCCTTTTTCTTGTGAGCGGCTGGTGGACTGCTCAGGAGTCACTCATCCCTTGGAGGATGAGGCTGCATGGCATGCCTCCTTGCTTGCTTGAAGGAGTTTGGTCCTTCAATAATTGTATCAAGGACTCTACCTTTCACCTGGACCTCATTGTGTGTGAAGTTCAAGATGATACCGTGTTTCCTCATGAACATGGTACTGAGGATGACATTGTATCTGTCGATATTGACAATGTTGAAGTAGTGGTTGTCCTTTATTTCACCAATTTTGAAATCAGTAAATAGTCCAAAGTTGATCTTCGAATGGCTGCCAACTGTTCCTAGTTGGAGGGGCACAGGTTCTTCTAACTCATGTGCTTTTAAATTCGCAGATGTAGCAAATTCTGGGGAAACTGAGTCAGATGTACAGCCTGGGTTGAGGAGAACAAATGCTTCCAGGTTGTGAAGTTTCATCTTTGCAATGAAGCATCTGTTGTCTTTCTCACTCCGGGGGGGGCAAGTTATCTTCTTTGAGGATTTCCTCAAGGTAGCCATGCCTTTGTAGCGTGGCTTGTCAACTAATAGGTTGTCCATCATGACACCTAATCTTTCAGAAAAGGTAAGAGCCTTTTCTGATTTGTCCTCAGATTCTTTGTCCGAGTCAGATAACAACTGGGCAGACAGGCAACTGTCAGAGTCATACTCCGACGATATTTTGCAGATCGCTCCAAAGCACTCCATTTCCATATATTCACTGTGGGCAGACTCACCATCTGTCTCCAAGTTGTACAGTTCACCCTCTGAACTGTACTGTGATCCATAAGGGTCCTGATCAGACAAGGCCGATCCATATTCAGAGGGATCACTTCCCTCTGAGTCACTATATGCAGCACCGAATCATTCTTTTGAGGTCGGCTGATTGTCCGAGTCCTTTTTCAGGCTTGTATGTTCATCATCCTCCCTTCCATTATTAGGGGGAGGTCTTTGATCAGTTTCAGAGGCTGATCTTTCTTGTGCAGTGTACATTTTCACCACCAGTCTGGGTTGCCCATACTTGGGGCATTTCTTATTGGTGGAATAATGTGGTCCCCCACAGGTGTAGCAGGTAGGCGACTTGCTCTTGTCAGGCTTTCTGTCTGACTTTTGTCCCAAGTATTGGTGGGTCTTTCCCCCTGATATTCTGGTTGGGGCACCCTGATCCAGAAGGTCAATGGTAGTCATGATATTTCCTATCGTGTTTCTGAGAATGGTCGCGAGACCATTCGCTTGACCTTTCTGGTGAAGGGTCCTTGGATTTGGATTGCTTGGTTGAAGATGTGGTCTTCAACCTTGTTGAATCCATTATAAACTTCTTCTTGTTGAAGTGTCTCCTCATTTTTCCAATCTCCTCCGCCTGGCAGGCATAGTGAAGGATATCATCTGCTGAGCTTGTCTTGGCAGAACATCCTTTGTCCAATAAAAAGGATATGATGTTGGCAGGTAGCCCAGCCATCAATTGCATCTTGAACATAAAAGGATCCAGGGCCTGTATCATCCTGGTAGCATATTGCTCCAGTTTGTGGTAATAACTCATAATGCCTTCCTCAGCATTATATTCAACATGCCAGAATTTATCTGTTGTGTTGTGAGTAGCATTCTCATGCATGAACTGGTCGTATAAACTGGTGATGACTTCCTTGAAAGTCCAAGCAGCTTGTTGACGGTATGCACCATCAATGCTGTCCTCAAACCAAGTAAGGGCGGTGTTCTCAAGGAACATCACTGTGAATTCCATGCAGTTTGAGTCAAGTTCAGGGCCAAAAATTTTGTTCACCTTCAACCACCAGAGGAGGGCGTTCAGCCAACATTCAAATCCTTCAGTGTCAGGCAATCCACCATACTTAGGTGGGTTGGGAACTCTGGGACCATTCTTGCCCCCAGATGTAATGGTATCAGATGAGACAGAGACCTTACTGTCGATCTGTCTATGGATCTTTCTATGGATGTCCCTCAAATATTTTGAGGAATGGCGAGAACCTTTTTCCCAATAGGAATTGGGATGGGAAGTCATAGACCAGTATGGGCTACTGGTCCTGTTCCAGTTGCTCGAGTTTCCAGACAGATTTCATCTGGATCAACTGCGTGTGTGCTCACCTCATCTGTGGCCAGATGAGGCTCATCTGAAGGTGTCTTCCTCCATTCAGGAGGAGGACACGGTGGTTTCATCACTCGTTCCATGATACGATGAGTCGGGACTACTTCCACTCATGTCAGATCCGTCCCTGTCTCCACCAGGGTTTCCTCCACAGCCGGCATGACTCTGCACTGGCTGTTTAGGCCTCCTAGTCGGTGGGTGGTCTTGACGATGATGGTGGTCACCCTTGGGACAAGGGTGACCTTCCTTGTTGAATCAAATCCCTTGATTGGGGATTGACATGGATTGTCCATCCTGGATGTCACCATTGTGAATCCTCTGCAGGGCAATCCGGTCTTTGTCGATGTAATGGACCTTCTTCTTAGAGGGTCCCTTCGGTGCATCCTGACAAGTGTTACATATCATGCTTGTCGGTGGTGGGGCCCCCTTGCTCCGCATTCTGCATAGAGTGAGGGATGATAGGCCTATGGGGAAAATTACTGGCATAGTGTTTAGCCAGTTCTCGAAGTTGGAAAACCAACTCCTCAGGTTCAGTGTCCTTTGCTTCCTTGCAATGGACATATATATCACTAGTGAATTGAGTGAGGTGCTCGACTTCTGCTTCAATATCGGATTAGTCACCTCAAGGCAGGGCCTTGAGAGGTTTCTTCTCATCGCGTCAGTGTAGCTAGGCACTGTCAGACATAGACGATACTGGCAAGGATGCCAGTGCCATTGACCAATGTGCCACTAACAGTCGAGGTGTCTGATACCCCTGATGATCATGTGGACCATCAATCAGAGTTATTTGATCGATTTTGAATCCAGGGCTCAAATCACCCAATCAAGGGGGTTGGGTGTATCCGGTGGGTTGGCTGGGGCTGGACTGATAGTCCCGTCGACTACTCTTTGACAAGAAAGATTTCTTGGAGTCAATGTTGCTGTCTGCGGTGTCTTCATGGTTTTTTAGACTGATGGGTGACAATTCTAATCACCTCAAAGCAGATGTATGTGCTTCAAGAGGTGTGAGATCCTTCTGAAGGGAAGGATTGATCCTTGAGGTGCCTGTATGTGCCTCGAGTGGCTGAAGCAGGCTCTCTTCTCCTGGGGGGTGCCCAGGAAATCCAGAGCCTGCTGGGGACTGCGTTGTCACTTCTTCTGTGAACTGCCTGCCAACAGGCTTCGCTCTACTCCTTGATCTGATCTTGGGGACCATGTCCATGTTGTTTTATGTTCTTCAGCAATGGAGAAAGAAAAAAAAAAATCTGGATGCAGGGGTCGATTCTTCTGATTGCAGGGGGTCGATTCTAAGCAGTGGACAAAGCAAATTGGTCTTGTGGGCCTTTTGTGATGGAGATGCTTCCATTGCGGATCACATCGAGAATTTTCTCCCTCATGGGAGAAGTTCAGGGTCATGTTGATGATGATTGCTGATGGGGCGATGTCAAGTATAACTCTATATGAGTTGTAGTGTTCAAAAAAGTGTGGTGAGTCATGGGGGGGTCTTTTTAGACTTCACACTACCTGAACATGAATAACATATATTTTGTGTAAAGTAATGTAGTAAAAAGATCTTCGTTATATTACATAAGACTGGTCCCTTATAAGGGCCAGTCCAAAGGCAATGGAATGGAATTATAACACATATAATTAGAGTCCAGACCACAACAAGAGGAGAGGTAGGTGAACATGCAGCCATAGTACAAGGAAGTCCCCCTCTCCTTCAGGATGCTTCCCTTACAATCAGAGGGCATCTTCTCATGCAAGGGCTAGGCTTGCCTGGGGGGTCCAGGCAGATGATATATTAAAGTTGTGTGAGATGTTCAAGTCTCAGGTATTCCAGAACAGGAATACCCAAGACTTGAACATCTCACGCAATATCATCAAATGCACATCCGCTTCTTTTTGTAGTCAGTAATATAGAATGTCAATTAAGTCATGGTGTCCTGAAAGCCCATAAGACTGTCAAACAGATGGTCAACCATATGAAGTTATGAATAGATGTCTGTAATGACAGACATGTCCATGAAGCTATACAGATGTGTCAGTGAAACTATGCATGGATGAGATGTTACTGCCTCTGCAGTCTTGTGTCATACTTTCCCTGAATAATAAGCTGATGATTTGTGATTCTATGCAGACAAGAAGCCCTTGAAGTCACCTCAGCCCCCCCTTCAAGTTCAAGCTATGCGTCATCAGGTTTGCTACTGTTCTCAGTGGCCTAACCTGCTCAGCACCCACACCTGCTTTTGAGTTGAGAATCCCCCTGCTGCTACAAGTCATTCTCCCCTCCATTTCCATGAGCCATAAGTGCCCTCTCCAATTCCTCCTCCATGCGTTCTCTGCTCCACTCTAGTAGAAGTAGGCAGGGCCAGCTTTGGACTCTGCTGAAACTATTGGTTTGGGCTTGGTTTGTCTTACCCCTGCTTTTTTTCTTTTTCTTTTGCATACATCCTGTAGCTTTATACTAACTTTTCCATGGGACCAGGCACCCTCCACAGCGGCAAGGAGTGTTCTCCATTTCAGCCTCTTTGCATAAGCGATTTCTCAGTGGCAGAAAAATTGGTGTATGAGCATGGGGCAATGGGCATTACCTCTTTTAGCATTCCCATGGCCCATAGGATCTTATCAAAATGACTGCCACATTCATGAATGTCATTGAACCCTCCAAAAACCCTTGGTTGAGTGGTGAAAAACATCGAGTATGCTGTAGTCCACCTTGTGCCAGCGTGCACTAGCTTACGTTGGATGGCACTCGGGGTATGCAAAGGTGTTGGCTTGATGTAGTGGTGATGATGTGTTTCTTAGCGCATCGGATGGCCCTCAGGGTGAAAGCCTCCTTGCTTACCCTGCCTTATGAGCTATGCAGTGCCTGCCCTTTACTCATGCCCAGGAAATTGGCGCAAGTGGCACATAGCTGTAGCAGCAGAGGATGACTGGGGGACCAGTGATGGGGAGGCTTTGGATGACTGGCCTGGGGACATACTGCACCTACTACAGCCTTGTGTCTTACTTCCCCTGAATGATAAGCTGATGATCTGTGATTCTATGCAGACAAGAAGCCCCAACTATACAACATGAGTCAGGTATGAGAGGGACTTGTTTAGTCATAGAACACCAGGCTCATTTAATTCAGATTCCCACATCTGTTTGCCATTTTATTGATATTGATGCCAGGGTGGATGATGGCAGTGGTTTGGAGGGTGACAGTGAGGGGTTCAGGATGTAACCTGGTGTGTTCAAAGGCTAAGCAGTTTCTGTTAGAGACAGGAGCTGGCTTGTTTCCTTGTTAAAGTGTGTTTTGTTGCATACTTGCCCCTGTCATGATTGAGTTGCACCGTCAGTGGCACTG
>QLOK01001451.1:5225-17031 GCA_003313805.1 Tricholoma flavovirens
ATGGGTTTGTCCTTCTTCATGCACGAGATCCCACTGCATGAGTTATGTTGGATTATGAAAAAGATGCACTTGGGATGGGCAGATTGCATGCTCCACTTGGAAGGAAAAGGAAATGGCTAAAGTGCAAATCACAAGGAATGTCAAGGTTAGGAACAAAATTTCCTTCCATAGAATGACAGGACTTACTTTGTTCTTAGTTCTCTTCTGGTTCAACTTTGGTCCATTTTGCAGAGGTTCAATACTACTTCCGAATGCAATTTGGGCAACAATATAAGGTACTGGCACTCGTATCTGTGTACTCACCTCCACATGCTGGTCTCTTCGAAGCATCAAATGGGACCATTTTGTCCTGTACCTATCATGGTGATGCCTGCCTCAAGGTGATCGACATCTCTTCTATTGTTTTGGTTGTTGCAATGATTCCACACAATCCTTTTGTGGATGGAGATATGCAGGAACAATATTTCATGGTGGAAAAGCCTGGATTGGAAGCAACAGTACTTGGAGGTGTCGAAGATGATCAGGCAGAGCAAGATGGAGATGAAGAATAGATATAAGTATATATAGATCATCATGACTTGGGATAAGATAATCATAAGCACCTTGTGACTTTGTTTACTTTCTTTTGTCATTCATCAATTTTCAATTGCGCCTCTTCTGTTTCACCTTGCTTTCAATTCTGTACAAATGGCTCCCAAACTAGAACATCTCCTGGATTCATCTTGTTATAGTGCTACCTATTCTCGATCTTCAGAACTTGACACCATTCCCCACTCCCCCACTGGCATTATGTCCTCGCAACAACATTCCTTGCAACATGCCTCTAGATCTCCCTTTACCACCCTCCCACCCTACTACCCAGGATCCCAGCAGACACTTTCATTAGAGGTGTCCTCTATCACATTTTCAGATCTTGATACCACAGACTTGTCTTGATCCATCAGTTTTGTCCTTGCCGAACCCTTCCCACCATATTATCCCATTGCTTTGACGAATAACCTAGGGATTGTGCTGAAGAAACCCGATATTGTCAAGAGGTTTCCCTGTCACTTCCCCCCTCATGTTCACAATGGCATATTCTCCAATCCTATCAAGCAGAACATAGGGACTGCCCGTCTTCCAGACGAGCAATAGAAAATTAGTGTTGACAAGCTTATGCAGCTTCTTCAAAAGGGGCTTCTAAATTCCTGTGTATATGGCAACGACTTCATTCCCCTTATCTTTCCAAATCGGCTTCTCCCCATCCCTGTAAATTCATCACTTTTCAAGAAGCTGGCAGCCGCCAAGATCTGGGATCCATCTAAAAGTGAACTCATCCTTAAACCCTCCAGCTCCTCCAAAAATCATGTTGCTAAGTGGCTTAATTCTCTCGCAAAAGAGATTGGGAAGTGTTTCCCTGGTCTCAAGGTCAAGCAGTCTTGGTATGCTGGAAATAAGATGGTCCCTCCAAAGGGCCCTGACATTGTCCAAAAGCCTGACATTGTCCTGCTAAGGACAACTGATGTTGCAAAACTCCTTTTTTCCCAGAACGAAGAAAAGACACAGTGGGCCATGATCCTTGCCTTAGGTGAAACTACAGCTGAGGCACAGTTTCCTCGATGGATGGTGGACACAATTGATGGCAAATCTTATATAATGTTTATGGCCCAACATGACCATCGGTTTGTCCCTGCCCTTTGCTTTGATGGAAGCAGTTTCTGGTCACTTACCATCACTGACCACCAAGGTCAACTAGTAACAGGCCTGATATCCATCTGTGGTGCCCATTACATTGGACTATTTTTACGAGTACTTATTGCTCTAATGTTTTGGCAGGAATCACATCTCAGCCTTGATCCCAATATGATCCGTGATAGCAACCACCATATCTCCAGAATTCTCATTGATGGCGACTCATATTCTGTTAGGTGAAAAATTTACTCTTTGCAATCACTTCTCAGCTGGGGGACCCAAGTTTGGATTGTTACCAAGGGTGGTATGCCATATATTCTCAAAGATGTGTGGGTCCAAGCAAATCAAGTCAAAAATGAGAACCAGCATCTCAAGAAAATACAAGGCATACCTGCTCTCAAGGGCAAAGTGCCTACCCTTGTTGCAGGCAAAGATGTCTTGATTGACAGTCTCCCTGATACTACTCTTTGGTATTGTGGGGGACTCAGGTTGGAAGATGCCCATTGTGTTCACCATCGCATCTTAACTTCAGATATCGGGAATTCCATTACAACCTTCACATCAAAGGCTGAATTCATCAGAGCCATGATTAGAAGTACATCTGGCAGTAACACCATTTGCTATTGATGCTGATTAAAGACCAAGTCCTCACCATTTTATGTCATGAGGCCAACATCCTCCACTGTGACATCAGTCCAAACAACATCATGTTGGTTTGCGATGACGATGGAAGAGTACTCCACGTTCTTCTTATTGATTTTGACTATGCTCCTACATTAGAAACAAATAAGGACAGCCCAGATATCGGGGACTGTTTCCAGATGGTGGGCCTCTTCCCCTTTACTTTATCATCACTGATTCATCCTCCTAATAGGGAACTCCACCCTTTATGGCCATTGAGATTCTGTTGGAAAAGGGTAAAACCTTCCATCACCACCTTCGACATGATTAAGAGTCTGTGCTCTTTGTCATAATATGGATATGTTCACACATGGAAGGGCCTGAGATTGAATGCAAAGATGTGGCCCATCTCACCATTCAGAAACGGTCCAATTTGAGTTGGATCTGAGGTCGCTTGGTCATTTAAAACAAGCACACATTGATGATGCAGAATGGACAATTCTACCTGAGTTCACAAAGTACTGGGAGGATTGTAAGCCCTTTGTATTGAAACTCATCCAAGCCTTCTTTCCTGAACATGCCTCCATACCCAATTCCATTGACCCGGACACAATGGTGGCAATCCTTGAAGCTGCAGAGAAGCATGTTGAGGAGCCCTTGGCACCCAAATCCTCTGCAGAACCAACAGATGTTAAAACAGAGATGTATGAGTACATTGTCTTGAAATATGGGAAAGACTACCAGCAAGGTCAAGAGGAAGCACCAAGGAAGTGGATCAAAATCAGTTCAAACACTCGGCCCTCTTCTGGGAATACTCAATTCTCTCATGCTGGTGGTCCCTCTTGCCATTCCTCTCACCTTTCCAAACCTAGCAATTTGCATAACACCACATCTGAACCACAAGGCCACAATTATGGAGTGTCCTCTATTTAATGTGGTCAGACAACTGCTGGTGTATACATGGGAAGGTGTGGACTTGACTTTGATTTATGGAGTTCATATGTAGCCTATATGTTATATGTCTGTACCCTGTTGTTGTATTGGCCTTCTAGGTTATGTTGTCTCTATGTAGTGCAAGATATGTATAGTACTACAGTCATTATCCCAAAGTTCGTGAGGAGATGATGTTATTGGTAATTATGTAACTCAAATTTGTTGAACAAACAATACCATGACATGTTTCTTTCACTTCGAACTCCCTATTGTGTATGGCATTTTTGCAGGTTGGGCTGAGGGAGTCCAGAAAGGCCCACAGCCGTAGCCCTTACCCAAGGCCACTGGCTAGCGATAGTTATGAAGGAAGATACACTTCATTGTCAGATCGGCCTAGCCCACCTATGTCCATTATGGAGGACCAGGCCTGAGGCAAATTCTCGGCACCTTCTGTGCATAGCAGTGCTTCTGGGCTTTATAGCTCAGATTCTCATTCTAAGGTGTCTTTAAGGTCCAGGTCAGCCAGTGTCTCTATTTCCAAGGTTAGTCTGTTCCATTGTCTATTCTCTGCATAATGTAACCAACTAGTAGGCAATTTGCTGTGGTCAGGGGTGGATGCATGCAGCAAGCAATCCCCAGGGTCGATCTTTGGAATCACCCATTTCAGATAACTGGGATGGTCTCCAAGAAGAGTTGGAATCTTTGCAAAGTTTAACCCAGGAGCTCAAGCAAACTAATCAACAGCTTGAAATTGATAAGCATGTACTTGAGGCAAAGAATACAACCCTCCAGTGAGTCGAGCATTTCAAATCAACAGTGATGCTGAATTTCCATGAAGGGATGCCTACTCTGAACTCCTTGACCAAGTAAACACCCCAAGCCAGGAGAGGAGCACAGATGAAATGATGGACATTGTGACTTCCCCCTCACAAAACACTGGGTGAAGAGGACATTCATGCAAACTGAAGCTGCTACCCTTCCTCCTGGTGAACATGGCAAAGTACGTGCAGCACAAGGTGTAAATGTTGCTATGCAGTACATAGAGGATGAGAAAGGGGAATCAGTGGATGGGTATCTAGTGCAGCACATCCAAACATGGGCACATGGTGTCTTTGTTGAGATTGCTGATAGAGGAGTTCTTAGGGCAAAGTGGGGTGACATGGGTGTTGAGGATATGAAATATTATCATCGGGAGATGTGCCGAAAATTCCCTATCCTCACGCTATGTGAGAATAGTTGGAAAGCTGATCAGATTGCAATTGATAACTACTCATCCTGGTACACCTCCTACATGCTAAATATGCCACTGTGAACATCAAACAAGAGAGTGTTACTGACCAAAAATGTGAATTCATTCCAAGGTCCACTGTGGAATTTGATGATGAGCTGCCAAAGGAAAAGCCCAAGCTGACTTTCAAGGTAGCATTGTGATAACATTCTTCTGCTACCTATGCTAAAATGACCTGTATCATGAACAGATTGTGAACACATTGAATCTGCCATCCCTCTCAACTCTGCCTTTGGTAACTCAGGTAACACTGGCATTCACAGCATCTCAAATGACTGATGAAACTCCTGCCACTCACTTCCAGCCTTCCGTGGACCCACTATCAGTGGCCAAATCTGTAATTCCAACTGAAACACCACCTGTAACATCTGAAATGACTGCCATCCAGCTACAATCACCTGATGATAGCTCCATGCCAGCTGTAAATGGTATTATTGAAGGAGCTTCTTTGGATGCTTGGCCTGCTATTGAGCTGCCTCCCGCACAATCGACATTCCCTTCAGTAGCCGGTGGCACTGTCGAGAGGTTACCACCTGGTTTGCCAACCTCAGCCTCTGTTCTGCCAGTGTCCATCATTCCTGATGTGGTGTCACTGGTAGATCTTGTGAACCCAGCGGCTGTTGGAGATGGTCATGTGCATCCTGCAGTGCAGCCTACATTGTGTAAGCACCTTTTTAATTTCGTATTCATATATTGATGCCCCTGTAGTCAATGACGGCATGACAAACATATTAATGGATGCAACAAATAGCTATGTGACAACTGACCAGTCCCAAACTGCATCAAACTCAAATGAACCAGGAAAGAGAGTACTAATGCAGCCATCAAAGGTCATCAATGGGTGGTATGTGCCATATTGGTTTTTTTTATGCTGTCATCTGATTCTGTTTTTCAGCAATGAATGTGCTAGGGAATGGTGCAAATGAATTAAAGGAACCACCCCAGAATTTAATGAGTATTACACTAGCTTGTCAGCAGACATAAAGGAGGTGAGCAAGCCACCCTGAAGATTTCAGAAATAAGTGTAGCTGATGTGATGTTAGAATTGGGAAACATATGCAGCAGATCTCATAAGTCCCCTTTGTAGTATGTCTTTCAGCTATTTCACGGATTGTACAGAAAGCGTGGTTAGGGAAGAATACGTGATAGCTGGACATTGGATATTTAGTTGTGGCAGGGTAGTGAAGTGATGTATGCAGAAAAGAATGAACACGATACATTTAGATAGGGGTTAGACAGATTTAGATAGCTGATCAATTACAGTTTTGCAAATTGAGGACCAGTGAATTGACAGACCACAATCGGTGCAATTCGATGCAACTCAGCTGTGATGTATCAAAATCTGATTTGCATTGAGATCAATCAATTTAAAAAGCTGATATTGATGTAAATCCATGTAAATTGGCTAGCCCCGATGGGGTTTTCACTGGGATTAGAACCTCAGACTCGTTCTTTTAACAGTGAAAAGTTAAGAGAGGTGGCTGCTCAGCAGAAATCGGGGTTTTAATGTTGGCTTTACATTTTGAAGTCAGCCCCATGAAATATTTTTAACCCAGTGGGTTTTACCAACATGGGGATTTTGAAAAAGGTAACTGTCACATTCAGTCACAAAGCCAACATGGTGACCATCACATGACAACTTGAACTTGGACGCTTGTCTCCTGCCATAAATGCAGCTCTAGGGAATAACACAGGTACAGTATTGGTATCATTTGGCCTCTGTAAGTTTTTTGTTCTCTTTTTTATGATTTATCATGCTAACTAATTGTTTTGCTTTATCTTTTTTAGAGAAAAGAAGGGATGATTACCTTGAAAACACATGCCTCAGATGAAAGATGATGAATGAAAAGCCCTTGGTATGATTGTTTTGTTTCTTGTTTTTATGAACTAACTAACTCCATATCTTCACTTTTTAGGATCTAAACTACTGGTAATGACAGGTGCAGACATGATGTGACCCACATGAGCCATTTTGGATGTGACATGGCCCAAACAATGACTGGGTCATTTGGGCCTGCAGTAAGTTTTTTCTCTTCCATGTTCTGATTAATCAACTAATTTCTTTACTTTACTTTGAGTCTTCTAAACTGCTGGTGATGAGGGGTGCCCACACCAGATGACCTACCAGTTTGGATACCTCAAGATCATGGTGCCTCAACCCCCACTGAAGTCACAGCAGTGTATTGGATACAGCTGTTTTGGGGCCATTGGACTCAGAGGGTATGCCATGCACTTTTGAGTGTGTGGAGTCTTGGAAAACAGAACTGCGGAGAGTGATACTGACAAAGATTTTATCTTCTTTTCAGCTTTAACATTCACATTCAAACATTTTGGATAACTGCACCACCTGGGTGCGAATTGACCTTTCAGATTGACAGGAACATGGCTGTTTGATGCATCACAAGGGTGCAGCCTCTTGGGGGCAGTGAGGAGGCATGTAACATGCTTTTGAGCATGTTCAGTATTGAGAAACAGGTGCATCCATCACCTGTGGGTTTGGGGACCATGACAGTGTTACTGGCACTGTCCCTTGTCCACTGATAGTCTTGTTGACAGAACAACATGTTTCATTGTTTCTTGATGTTTAGCACATTCACATTCAAATGCACTCAGGTAACTGCACCACCTCTGCATAGTTTCAACATTTCTGATCAATAGGACCACTTGCCTTCAAGGGATAGTGTTTGGAATGAGTTCACAGCCATGTTGGGGCCATGAGATGAATTCTGACATGTTTTTGAATGTGTAGGGGTTTCAGTTAAAGGTCAGCAGCTCATTGGAGCTACTTGGGGTGCAACTGATGAAGATTTTAACTCTTTCCAGCTTTAACATTTGCATTCAAACAATCTTGCATAAACATGATGCTATAAAATGTTTTTGACTTTTCAGTTTGACAGGGTTGCTGGCCTTCAAGTTTGAGGGACTGCATTTGGATGGTGGGCATGGCCACCTGGGGGCCATGCAGTGGATGCACACACACTTTTGAGCAGGTGGGGGTCAGTAACAAGGTGAGTAGTTTGTTTGAACTACTCAAGTTGTTCTCAATGAAGTTGTTTACTCCTTTTCAATTTTAACATTCACTTCTGAATGTTCTTGGATAACTGCACTGCCTTGGTGCAGTTTTGACCCCTCAGATCAACAGGAGCATGCATATTCAGTGGGCTGCAATCTGGTTGAGGGTGCAACCACTTGGGGTCTGTGGGTAGGAATGTTGCATGCTTTTGAGCATGTTGGTGGTTGGGAAACAGGTGAGTAAGGTACCTGTCCTGCTGACAATGGCACCATGAGTACCATTCATTGTTTACTAACCCTGTTACTTAATGACAACCAACAGGAGCCCCCTCCTGCTGGGCTCAAATACATTTTTAATGTGTTTCTCATTGCTTATGGACAGCAACACCTGTCTGTTCCATTAGGGTTGTTCACAGTAGCCATTTTTGGCTCATTTTTGGCTTCATTTTCAGATCATTTTCGGGTGTTTGGCAGAAGAATGATCAGAATGGACTGAAAAATGATGTGAAAAATGGCTACTGTGAACACTCTGAAATGCAAACATCCCAAAAATGAAGTAAAAATGCATTTTACCTACCTCCAGCAGTGCTTGGCAGAATCAAACTCCCTCTCATAGGACTTGCTAAATTTTTTTTCTTTCAAGTCCATAATTACTCCTCAACACTCACTAACTCATTGATGGGTTATTTACCAGTGTTTTTTCTCAAGTGCAGAATAAAAGTGTAGTGAGCTGAGAACCTAGTAGATCACATGAGGCAACAAGTACAAATAATGTATGATTGCTTGTGTATGTGATACAGGTTAAGGTTTGGCTACTGTACAGATTAGGAAGGAGCCAGTTTTATAGGACCAGCTCCATCTAAATATAATAGGTACAAACATGATCCCCCCAGGGTCAGTGGGGATCACTACACTCTCCCCCTTTAGCTTCACTCCAGGGGATGTGACATTCACCAAGCCCTGGTGAAATGTGAACTCAGGCATGACAGAGCACCTGAGGAGAAAGGCAGAGAAGAGATGGTGTAGGCACCAGTGCCTATACCACCAATTCATGGTGTGCCAATGACCACAGTAACCTAGTTCACTGGGTCCCTTGATAATCATATCAAGGACTGTGCCTTTCACTCAGACCTTGTCACATTCAGAGTCCAGGGTGATACCATGTTTTCTCATGAGCATGGTGCCAAGGATGACATTGTATCTGTTGATGTTGATGACATCAAAGTAATGGTTGTCCTTTGTTTTACTGATTTTGAAATCAGTAAATAGTCTGAAGTTTATCTTCAAATGGCTGCCAACTGTTCCCAGTTGCAGAGGCATGGGTTCTTCTAACTTGTGCACATTTAAATTCACAGATGTAGCGAATTCTGGAGAAACTAAGTCAGATGTGCAGCCTGAGTTGAGGAGAATGAATGCCTTCAGGTCATGAAGTTTCATCTTTGTAACAAAGTATTGGTTGTCCTTCTCACTCTGCAGGGGGTGAGATATCTTTTTGAGGACTTCCTCAAAGTGGGCATGCCTTTAAAGTGTGGCTTGTTGGTGAATAGGTTGTCCATCATGACACCTAATCTTTCAGAAAAGGTAGGACCCTTTTCTGTTTCATCCTCAAATTCCTCCTCTGAGTTGGATACCGACTGGGTGGATGGGCAACTGTCGGAGTCATACCCTGATGAAATTTTGCAACCCTGATGAAATTTTGCAGATCACTCCAAGGCGCTCCATTTCAGAATCTCCACTGGGGGCAGACTCACAGTCTGTCTCCAAGTTGTACAGTTCACCCTCTGAGCTGTACTGGGATCCATATGGGTCTTGATTGGACATGGCCAATCCATGCTCAGAGGAATCACTTCCCTCTGAGTCACTATGTGTGGGGCCAAATCTTTCTTTTGAGGTCGACTGATTGTCCGAGTTCCTTACTGGGCTTGGTTGTTTATCATCCTCCCTTTCATAATTAGGGGGAGGCCATTGTTTCAGAGGCTGACCTTTCTCTTGCAGCATACATTTTTGCTGCCGGTTTGGGTTGCCCATACTTGGGGCACTTTCTATCAGTGGAGTAGTGTGGTCCCCTGAAGCTGTAGCAAGTAGGCATCTTGCTTTTGTCAGGCTTCCTGTCTGACTTCTGTCCCAAGTGTCAGTGGGTCTTCTCTCCCGATGAGTGGTGCTTGGGGTCACAGCAGTCCTGATAACAGTGATCTCTGTCACTGTGATTTTGTTTATTCTGGTTGGGGTACCCTGAGCTGGAAGGTCAATGGTAGTCACCATAATCTCTATCGTGTTTCTGAGAATGGTCCAAAGACCATTCGCTTGACCTTTCTGGTCAAGGGTCCTTGGGTTTAGATTGCTTGGTTGATGATGTATTCTTTGACCTAGTTGAATCCATAATACACTTCTTTTTGTTGAAACATTTCCTCATCTTTCCAATCTCCTCTGCCTGGCAGGTGTAGTGAAGGATATCATCTGCTGAGCTTGTCTCAGTGGAGCATCCTTTGTCCAATAACAAAGGATATGATGTTTGAAGGTAACCTGGCCACTAATTGCATCTTGAACATGAAAGGGTCCATGGCCTGTATAATTCTGGTAGTGTATAGCTCTAGTTTGTGATAATAGCTCATAACACCTTCCTCGGTGTTATACTTGATGTGCCAGAATTCATTGGTCATGTCATGGGTAGCATTCTCATGCACAAACTGGTCATATAAACCAGTGATAACTTCCTTAAAAGTCCAAGCTGCTCATTGATGGTATGCCCTGTCAACACTGTCCTCAAACCAAGTTAGAGCAGTGTTCTCAAGGAACATTGCCATGAATTCAATGCAGTTTGAGTCAAGCTCAGGACTGCATATTTTGTTTACCTTCAGCCACTGGAGGAGGGTGTTCAGCCAACATTCAAAACCTTTGGTGTCAGGCAATCCACCATACTTGGGTGGGTTGGGAATTCTGGGACCATTTTTGCCCCCAGAAGCATTTATATCAGACGAGACAGAGACTTTATTGTTGATCTGTCTATGGATCTTAATATGGATGTCCCTCAAGTATTTTGAGGGACAGCGAGAACCTTTTTTCTGATAAGAGTTGGGATGGGAAGTTGTAGACCAGTATGGGCTACTTATTCTATGCCTAGTACCTGAATATCCAGACTGGTTTCGTCTGGAATAACTGCAGATACACTCACCTCCTCCTGGTCGAATTGAATCCCTTGATATTGGACCTTCTTCTTAGACAGTCCTTTCAGGGTATTCTGACAGGGACTTTCATGCTCGTCAGTGGTGGGAGCCCCTCGCTCTGCATGCTGGGTGGAGCGAGGGATGGTAGGTCTAGGATTGGACCTACAGGGAAAATTACTGGCATAGTTTCTAGCCAGTTCTTGAAATTGGTATTCCAACCTCTCAGGTTTGGGATCTTTTGCTTTCCTGCAATGATTATATATGTTGGTAGCAAATTGAGTGAGAGGTTTGTCAGTGTAGCCTGGTGCTTTCAGACATTGACCATACTGGCAATGATGCCAGTATGGCTGGCCATTGTGCTGCAAACAGTTGAGGTATCTTGTACTCCCAACTATTGTGTGGACCATTGATTGGAGTTATATGGTTGATTTTAAGTCCTGGGCTCGAATCACTCATCCCAGGGGGTTGGGTGTATCCAGGAGGAAGGCCAGGGCTGGACAGGGTGTCTTGTTGACTACTCTTTGACAAGAAGGATCTCTTGGAGTTGACCATCACTGTTTGCGGTGTCCTCATGGTCTTTTTGACTGGTGGATGACTGTTCTAATCACCTCGAAGCAGATGTATGCACTTCAAGGGGTGTGGAATCCTTCTGAAGAGAAGGATTTATCCTTGAGGTGCTTGTATGCACCTCAAGTGGCCAAGCTGGGCTCTCCTCTCCTGGGGGGCACCCAGGAAACCCAGAGCCAGCTGCAGATTGGATAGTCATTTCCTCTGCGAGTTGCCTGCCAGCAGGCTTCGCTCTACTCCTTGATTTCTCTTTGGCTTTCCAGACCATGGTGTGGGTTCCATTCTATGTTCTTCAGCAATGGAGAAAAAAAAACAAATTTGGATGCAGGGGGTGTGGTTCAAAGCAAGTGACAATGAAAAAATGGCACTGTTGGCCTTTTGCAACAGAGATGCTTCTGTTGCAGATCACATCAGGAATTTTCTCCTTTGCAGGAGAAGATCAGGGTCATGTTGATGACAATCACTGATGGGGCGATGTCGAGTTTAACTCTATATGAGTTGAAGTGTTCAAAAAAGTGTTGTGAGTCATGGGGGGTCTTTCAAGACTTCA
>QLOK01001455.1:0-11982 GCA_003313805.1 Tricholoma flavovirens
AAGAGATGTCATCAACATCTCTTGGGCCCTAGGTAAGTTTTTTTTTTTATGTGATTTTTCTTTTGACTAATGAAACATTTTAGATACTGACTACTGCCACTTACAATGACCACAATGATGGTAAGGGGGGAGTGGCTGGGACAGGGATAACAAGGTGATGAGGAGAAGGGGGAGACCCCACTACCACCACTGCTGTGAGCCCCTGCTCACAGGGTGGATAGGAGAGGGGGAGGGGGATGGGAGATGAGGGAAAGGGAAGGGAGACAATGACAACAAGAGGGAGTGGAGATGATGAAGAGGGGGACAATGACACGAGGGAGGTGGATGACAGTGACAATGACGAGCAGGCAACAGTGACGACAATGCCAGCCCAACAAGACCCAACAACAAATGACCCACCACCTGCCTCCAGCCTCATGAGCAACTGCTCACAGGGTGGATTGTGGGTGGAACAATGAAGATGATGAGTGAGGGGGATGGGGGTGCTGCCACCACCACCAGATGAGGGGACAACAGGACAATGGGGGGACAACAGGACAACAGGGGGACAATGACACAAGGAGGATGAGGGGAGGGGGGGCAATGAGATGGCCCCCAACCACCTCAGCACCCCCAACTGCTGCTGCAAGCAACTGCTTGCAGGGTGGAAACAGGGAGTAGCATGGTGAGGTAGGATGGGGGAGGACAGGAGGGCGAGGTAGGACAGGGGAGGACAGGGCCATGATGACAATGGCCACATCCCAACCCCCTCCCCCACGATTTGCACAGGGGTGGGGGGATTTTCATTAATTTATTTACATAATTAGTGTTGTTGCCCTGCCCCCTCGCAATTTGCATGGGGGCAGGGGGATTTTTAAAATTTTAATTTAATTAGGATCATTACCCTGCCCCCTCACACTTTGCATGGGGGTGGTTTTTAAAAAAATTATATTTTTTGAATATTAATAATCATTACTCCCCTCAAGACGCAGCGGTTAATTTAGTTAAAAATAGTTTTGCCATACTAATAAACATAATGTTTTGTAAAATACAAGGCCCATGTGGCTCAAGTGGTAGAGTGTGAGTGACTTTGGAAGTCATGTGACTTCATTGTGCTGAGGTCTGTGGTTCAATCCTTGTTTGTGACATGTTATTTTGTGGGTGTGGGAATTTCACTGGGACTTGGACTCTGCTAGGACTTTGCTCAGACTTTACTTGGACACTAGGACTTTGCTTGGACACTCAGACTTTGCTTGGACACTCAGACTTTGCTTGGACACTCAGACTTTGCTTGGACAGTCCTAGGACAGTCCAAGTGTCCAAGTGAGTCCGAGCAGAGTCCACTTGGACTGGGGGGGGAGTGTAAAGCACTGCCAACTACAACAGTAATACCTGTTGAAAAGGTTTGATCCCTATCAGAAGGCTTCAGATCCCTTGGCATGAAAGCCCTACACATCAAAGCATCAGTATCCTCTACAGACAGAGAGGAAATCAGGGGCAGACATCACACTCATGTCAGAGGAATTCTGGCAGAAGCTAAAGGACAAACCACCCATAAAAGAGGGTCTAAGAATGAAGCTATATCATCTTACAGGTCACACACGCATACTAGGCTATGTCAAGACCCTGCTCTACACAAAGGACATCAGAGGGATATACACAAGCTTCAAACTCAAAGCCTACATAGTCAGGGGTAGGAAGGTCCCTCTATTGTTAGGAGAGGACTTCCAGACCACATATGAACTAGGAGTCAAGCGATTCACAACAGGTGCCAATGAAGTCACTGGGAAACACTGGACACATCATCCTGGTGTCATCCACTGACCAAGTGGACTTGAGCTTCAAAATTCATCAAGCCTATGTAGAGCCAAAGCCCAGCAATGAAAACTGAGAATCAAGGACCTGCCTGTATTCACAGCTGAGGACACTCTGATCTCAGCAGGTTCCATTCATAATGTCAAAATTTATGGACAATTTGATGGTAGAGATGAATGGGTAATTGTAAAGGTCATAATCATTGCAGAAGATTCTTCTCTTCTCACTGCTCCAACCACTCTCATATGATCAAATGAACCCTACCTTCCAATTGCAAATCCAGGGACTAGACCATGTTACATAAGGTCCAGCAAAGTAGTTGGCTATCTCAAGGACCCTGCGGTTTATTGGGACTCACCCAGTGAGACAGAACTACTTAAGTATGAAGCATTCACTGTTGGAATCAAATCCATCATTGAAGGGTCACTACATGCACAAGACCTAGCATCTGCCATGGAGAAACTGACACCAGAAACTGACAACATGCTAGAGGACAACCATCATTGGGCACCTAAGACCACTGCTCTGCCAGAAGACCCCTTTGAGGGAGATGTCTGTGACCTAGTATCATTAGGACCTGATATACCTCCCAAGGTCCTACCCCAAGTCAAGGAGCTGTTACAGAGGAATAGTGCTGCCTTCAGAATAGGCAGCCACTTAGGAAAGGTAGAGGCTTGCATAAATATTCCCCTGCAAGCAGACACGCAGCCCATATCACTCCCCATGTACAGTACCTCCCCAGCAAAAAGAGAAGTCATCGACAAACAAGTCAAAGCATGGTACAAAGCTGAAGTAGTGGAGCCCTCAGTCAGCCCCTGGGGCTTCCCTTGCATAGTATCTTATGGGAATGGAAAACCATGCCTAGTAATAGACTATTGTAAACTGAATGCGCATACAATTCCCAATGAATACCCAATTCCCAGGCAAACCAAGATCATACAAGCTCTTTCTGGAGCCCAAGTCCTGTCCTCCTTCAATGCATTATCTGGGTTCACATAGCTGGAAATGGCAGAAGAAGCCAAAGAGAAGACCACCTTCGATGCCACTTGGGGCTATGGCAGTTCAAAGAATGCCCTTCAGACTACACAACAGCCTGTCAATATTTCAGAGACTCATGCAGGAAGTCTTGTCACTGTACTTGTGGTTATTCGCACTAGTCTACATAGATGACATAGTCATCTTCTCAAGCAGCTGGGATGAACACCTAGTCCACTTGGATAGAGTCTTATCCTTGATAACTAAAACAGGCATCACCCTATCCCCACCAAAATGCTTCATGGGGTACTCATCCATTTTACTCCTCAGGCAGAAAGTATCTCAACTGGGACTCTCCACCCATAAGGAGAAAGTCAGGGCTGTAATTGAGCTAGTGAGGCCTACTAGCTCCTCCAATTTGCAGAAATTCCTGGGAATGATAGTCTACTTCTCCCAATACATACTGTTTTACTCCTTCATAGCCTCTCCCCTCTTCGCACTGCTACAAAAAGGGGTAAAATGGACTTGGAAGGTGGAACATAAGCTAGCCTTTCAACAAGCCAAAGAAGCCCTAGCCACTGCTCCCATCTTAGGACACCCTTAGTGCAGAATGCCTTACAGGATCTACTCCGACACATCAGATTATGCCATCAGGACAAGCCTCCAGCAAGTACAAATGATAGCTGTCAGGGATTTACAAGGAACCCCAGTTTATGATTGTCTGTGCAAAGCCCATGATGCAGGAGAGCCAGTGCCCTCCTTATTCTCTAAGCTGGTTAAGGACATAGAGGAACAAACTGAGCCAATTGACATCTGGGCCCCAGACTTCGACAACACTACAGTACACATAGAGTGAGTAATAGTGTACTGGAGTTGCACTCTCAAGCTGGCTGAGAGGAATTACAGTGCCACCAAATGCGAAGCGCTGGGGGCCAAGGAAGCCCTAGTGAGGTTTCAACCATTCATAGAAGGGGAGATGGTCATTCTAGTCATGGACCACTCAGCCTTACAATGGGCTAGAGTCTATGAGAATGCTAACCAAAGACTTGCAGCCTGGGGGGCCATGTTTGCAGCGTACCTGGGATTACAAATAGTCCACTGAGCTGGGAAGGTGTACTCCAACATCAATCTGCTATCATTCCCTATGATCCTGGAGCATATCTCTCTGATAACAGAAGACCTTCTCACCATTGAAGCCAGCACACTAGTGGGCCAAGCTGCCCAGGACACTGAGGGAAGTCAGGATAAAAAGAGTGCCAAGAGGGCAGCCTTCAGCATGTGGTGGCTAAAAGACATCCTAGAGAAAGGCACCTTAATGGTGCACATGTGCAGTGTGGAAACCACAGTGAACAAGGATCCAAATGGTAATCCTAAGGAGCCAAACAGAGACTTCTGGACCTACTCAGATGGCAGGGAGAAGCTGATTGTCAGTCTGGATGAAGACTGGGAGCATCGAACTCATATGCTACTCTCAATCCAGCCCCAGCTTAAACAGGAGTTCACCTCAGGTTACTCCAAGGACCCATTCTTTTGCAAGAGAATCATAGATGAAGTACCCAATCCAAATTCAGTGGTCACCCATTCCAGGTTCCAAAAGGGGCAATAGGGGCTGCAATACTTTATTGATGCAAACTGGAATACATGTCTATGTGTCCCTAGGTCCAAAGTCGGTTATGTG
This sequence comes from Tricholoma flavovirens, assembly GCA_003313805.1. Lineage (NCBI taxonomy): Eukaryota > Fungi > Basidiomycota > Agaricomycetes > Agaricales > Tricholomataceae > Tricholoma > Tricholoma flavovirens. Next base: position 4,448 of record QLOK01001455.1, read on the forward strand.
CTAAAGTGGATACATGAATCCCCATTTGAGAGCATGCATGCTGGCCCTTGATGAGTAAGGACATTGAGGAATTTACCACCACATGTGATGTTTGTCAGAAAGTAAAGACAGACCAAAGGAAACAGATGGGTGCTCTGAGCTCCACACATACCTCAACAACCGTTCAAGACAGTATCCCTGGACTTAGTCACCAGATTACCTCCATCAGGGGAGGAAATGTTCACAGCTATCCTGGTCATAGTGGACAAGCTCACAAAGTTTGTGATAGTAGTCCCCACACACAATGAACTGAATCAGGAGAGCTTCGCAAAGTTCTTCATAGAAAAAGTGGTCAACATCTTCAGGCTACCTGAATATATCATAGCAGATCAAGACAAAAGATGGGCCACCTCATTCTGGAAATCAGTCATCTCCTGATATAGTAGTGTAATGGCCCTATCCTTGTCACACCGTCCACAGACCAACAGTGATACAACTCACTACCACTCTGTGCCCCTACCATGACACTCTACAACTACTCTGATATTTGCGCAGGCCTTCTGATCATTCTGCACAAGTCGCACTAGCCACACCAAGGCACCTTTGTCATGCACTTTGGCTTAGTCCTCATCACAATGCTTCCAACATGTTCAAACACCTAGCAATCATATTGTCCGACTTCTCATACATCATGCTTATGTTATACACAAAAAGTGCATCGACATACCAATCCTTTGACCAGTGCTGCATTTTGCACACTTTTGCACCTTTTTGCGCTTTTTGTTTGTTCTGTTGCACCTTTGGTCCGGTATTGTTCCAAACTTATCCTGATGTGACTGACATGCAGATCAGTATCAACAAGCCACCTGACCAATGCATATTCATAATGTCATTGGATTGTAATGCACAGCACTTGCATTCACATGAACTCCACAGGAGCCTGAGGCACTTTCTCTGCACACCTGTACAGTACAAATGGAGCTAGCACTAGTGGCACATCAAGAATGGGCATCATCAGTGATCCCTGTGACTCACTTCCTTCCACAACTATGCCAAATCACCAGAAAGAGTGCAATATTATAAAGACTTGTATCTTTATTGTTTCACTGGATGGATCTTCTATCAAGCACCTTGCGCTTACCTCCCCCTTTTTATATATCTCCATTTGTATGAATTTTGTAGTATAAAAGACCTGTACATAGCACTTCAATGAACAAGAAGGGAATTACCCTGCTTCCCCATATAGTCTCTAGCTCAAAACTACTTTGTCTCTTTGTATAGTTGTGTTGCACTCTCGTATAGTCTCATTCTTTGTTGCACTTTTTGTACAAAAGCACCTCATTGTCTTGTCACACTGCGCTTCACCTCTGACTTGTTATTAGTGTGCAAATGCAGCTAACATCCTGGGCCCATCTTGAATTCTCAAGCCACCAACTGAGCTAATGGAAAGGAAAGATGCCCCTCCAACATGAAGAGTTTGCAAGAATGACATGAGAAAGTTCTCCTGACCTTGCCTTTCCAGCCTGCATGGGTATGAGGCTGTACCCTACATAATCAATGGACTGGGACTCTGACTACCCCACTCAGTCCTATATATGGGATGACTGGTTCATGTTGCCTCACAAGTTTGGGAGACTTGGTCCCCCAATTCCAAGCAAACTCCCTTCTACCCAGGGAAGCCAAGCACAAGCTTCAGTCCAGAAATCCCAGAACATCTAGAGGAATGGTCACCTGGGCAGGTTTGATCACACTGTCTCCCCACAGGTGTTGGGCCTAATCTGGTGGAGCTTCATTTTGAGGTGGGTCCCTGAAGTGGACCTAATCCATCAATTCCCTGAATTCAACTTGGTCTATGCTAGATGGAAGGATGAACCCTCACCATGAGGAATTCACAACAAGGTTAATCAACAGAAACAACTGGGCGGATGAGACAATAGAGGGAAAGGGAGAAATCACTGGTCTAGTTCAGGAGGTTTGGGAAGGATGACCACTATACCCCTCCCAGACAGACTTCCTTGAGCTGGACAGAGTAATAACCTATGAGTTCACTGTGGATCTGGTAACACAGCTTCAGAGGGGAATAAAAGAGAAGGCAGCCTGGTTGGAATGGGCACAACGATACCTATGGCATCCTGAAGTATCTGAGAGCATCAATGAGCTCCTCATGCTCACAGCTGAAGATTGCTACATGGGACAATGGATCAATGGACTCGACAAAGTGCTAGTCAATATCCCAGCCTTTTTTGAGCTTATCACAGTGTTCTGATCATTTTCAAGCTTTTTTCGAATTTTTTGCACTATTGATATCACTTCTACATGCCCCAAGACACTGTCGCACACATTCTATCACTATTCTGTGCCTAATCAACTTTGATGAGCCTTGTTTCAGCCACTGGCATGTGCACTATATCACCTCAAGGCAGTTTGCAATATTTTCAGATACATACAACAAAAGGACAGTCTGTATTTCGATGTATTGTCTCCCACACTCCCTTGACTCATGGTTATTGTTCCATATGGTTCATCAACTCGTTTTGGATCTCCATATGTTTTCTTTGTACTTCATTTCCCCTTTTAGCTTTATTCTTTTAAACTACATAAAATTTGTACTATTTACATTGAATAAGAGAAGGGAAGCGTCCCCCATTCATATAGTATTAAGAGTTGAGAGCTAGAACTCTCTTCTCATCATTAGTCATGAAGTTTCAATCCAAAAATTCATTGGATTTCATTGCAACTCGTTTGTCCTTGTTCTCGCTCTTGAAATTATTGTCATCCTCTTGCATTTATCATCATCCACCTTTTGTAATGTCTATCTATCCTCATATTATCCACAATTTTGATCTAACAGCATTTTTGGATCCTCAAAATTTGATCACACATCGTGAAAACCACTTTGAAGACCTCAATATTACTTCCCACACCTCGCTATACCCTTGTGTCACTCATTCCTACCATCAAAACCTGTTTTTAAGTCTCGAAAATATCTCGAAAATCCTTGAAAATCCTTGAAAACATCCAAAAATAGCTTCAAAGCTCCCAAAATAGCATTGTGTATCCCAATATAGCATCCCATCAATTTGTCAATCATTTCCAGAGATCAGTGAAAGTTTAGAATGACTTGCAACCTTCCTCTGACTTGTGTTATACTGAACAGAGCCATTTTAGTGGTTTGTTTAGGCTTCCAGGTATTATCACCAGATATACAGTACCAATTGTGGCTACAGAAAGGATGGAGAGACAAAGCACAATCAGACTGGCTGGATTTCCATAAGCTCCCCAACAAGGGCACCCAGGGTTGGGAACCCCCCACTCCCACACCAACTCAGCTCCCATTTGAGCCCAAGGAATGTGAAACAGACCTGATGATCTTGTCAAATGAAGCTGCCATCCAGCCTACTCCCCATCAGCATCAAGGCAATCTCCTTCAGACCTAGTGTCTCCAGGAAGTTCTTGACCCTCATTGCCTGAATCAGTCAGGATGAAATCCCCAGAGCCACAACCAATGAGAGGAGTTTAAATCATGGGAAATGCTTCCCTTGTCTCCCCACCCAGAGTCATCCAAACCCTCAACAGCCCCATGCTCTACAGTAAACTTTGGCAATGTTTCAACATTATCTTCAGAGACCACCAACTGATTCCAAATAGTGATCTAGTGATGGCATCAGACTGGCTCTCATCAAAGTCCAGTTTACTGCTGGCCATGCACTGGCCCCTGTGCCCAATGTCACATGATTACAGAGGTGGCAACCAGATAATTGTGAAGTGTATCCCCATATTGATCACCCACCTGTTTGGAGTCACACCTGCTGACTAAGCATAGTCAGTCTGGACAGGCCCAGAGCAAGTCTGGTATCCAGCATGTTCCTCACATGTGATAGACTCTCCCTCAGCAACCTAAGTTGGGTAGAGATGACCAAGTCAAATAGATTAGTGTTGGAGAAGTTTGGTTTGGTTTGGTTTGAGCCATTTTTGGCCAAACTCCAAACCAAATGGTTCAGTTTCTGCCAGGATTGTCCAAACTCAAACCTAAACCAATTGAAATAGTTTCAAACAGTTCCAAACCAATTAATGATAGGGGCAAAAATCCTCCTTAATTTGGGCTTTCAATCAAAAAAAGAATTAAGCAAAATGGTCAAGAAATGAGTGAGATATCACCAAAACCGAGTTGGGTATCATTTCTTGCTTGGGAAACTCAGTTTTGATGATTTCTCACTCATTTCTCAACTGTTTTGCTTCATTTTTGGTGCAATCTCATGCATAAACTACCATAGATGATGTTAAACCACCTTTTTGAACCCAATAATATATGTAAACATATGGATCTTTAGCCAAAATCTCATATAAAGTGCTAAAAACATGCCAAACTGCCCGTGATTCCTTAATCAGTTTGAAATGGTTTGAACAGAGATTGAGACCCCCAAACTGGAAACCAAACCATTTGGTTTCATCCAGGATATTCCCAAACTGAACAGTTTCAATCCGGTTTGGTTTGGTTTAAACCAAGTTTGAATCAGTTTGAAACCAAACTTCCCCAACACTAAAATAGATCATCCTGCATGATCTATATTAGAGCAGTTAGGGCAGTAGTAAAGCCCTCTGATGAGCCCCTTTGCAAGGGCAAAACTGCCTAAGTCCCAGCTCTAAGGGTTCAAACCCCCTAGACCGCATAACCCAGGAGGAGACAGTGGGACAGCAGAACATCCAGTCATGCCAACAACAGAATCTTGTCCATCTATCTGGATAACCTCACCCAAGAAATCCCCAGCAGGGGATGAAACTACTGCCACTGTCATTGTTGCCAAAGACTCAGGGCCTCCCATGACAGGACACACCAACAACAACTCATCTGGGACTGTCATCTTTCCTGAAAATCGAAGGCTAAGCATCAAATGGGAGGACTTCTCTCAATCCTCAGGACTAGTGTCACTCTTCTCAAAAAGGGTGGAAGACAAGTGTATGTTGCAAACTAGGGACCAAAGGTCATACACCATATGGCTACAGATGGCCTTGGAAACAGATGCAGTGCAGACCCTGGGCTTCTTAGCCAGGAGGGCCTTCCAAGACACATCAATACTGATGGGCATGCTCACTACAGAGGAAGAGTTCAAGGACCACTGCATAGTAGCTGTGTACATGGAGACCCTGGGGAAAATCACAAGTACTAGTGCAATCAAGACCCTCACCAGTGAATGAAGGTCTGCATCACCCACCAGGAAACCAGCAACTTACATGTCTCACAGAAGGACACCCCCTCCCCTGACTCTACACTATCATGATCGAGAGAGATTGTTCCTCTGGGAGTAGAAGCAGAGACCATGGTCATGAGTGTATGCAATGCCAATGACCTTCCCCTTCTCCATGACCATGACAAGGAGCATCCCCTTCCATATCCCTGGCTGACCATGGTCAATGTTACAGACCCAATTCCAGACACTGGTCCCCTTCTCCTCAGGCCAAATGACACTCACTCCTTCAATGGATAGCAACCCTCCCCCCTGAGACCTTATCCTCTCACCTAGATCTTTCCCTCACAGAACGACTATCTAGCAGGATTGCACAGCCCCCCTCAGAGGCCCCTGAGCTGTCAACTGCTCCAGCCAAACATCAATGCCCTCTGAGCTGGGGTTCAAAATAGGCCAACTGATGCCATACCCAGGCCTGTGTTCAATCCACAGTACAGCAAGTACAATTACAGACCTGACCCTTCATAGGTCCTACATGGGGGGGGGCTCTGTGATAACTGAGGGATGCATGCAAGGACCTTGAGGCTCTGGGTCCACCATTAATTGTATATATTACTAATGTCTCAGAATTACATAATATATTCTTCTTACACATTGACATCCATGATGACTGACTAAGTCCGCATGTGCTCAGCACTGCTCTCAACCTCAATAGCTATAGCTGAGCACCCATATCTGCTCCCTTCCTGGAAGGAGAGCCAGGCCCTGAGTAGGGTCACAACTCCTCTGCTGAGAGTCACAGGCCAACCTCAACCCCCTAGAAGTTGATAACCCAGTTGCATCACAGTGCAATGGACATTGCAAACTTGGATTCCACTTCCTCCCACTTGAAGCATATCAACATTTGCTACCACTTTATTCATGAACACCTTGCCTCAGTTTCATTCTCAACATCTTGGGTCCCTACCTCCAATATGACTGCTGATATCCTTACCAAACCTCTTGGCTTAGTACCTCTACATACAAAACATATGGTCAATCTCGGTCTCATCTCTCATTGATACTTACTGTTTACTTTACTTTATTTTATTTTTTCCTGGCTCCCAACCACACTCATGGGTGTGTGTTAGCATTATCATACTCTGAGTGTGTCTGTGCACTGCTCAGCACTTTCCTTACCTATCATGTGCCTCCCTGCATTACCAGTCGATACTCTCGTCCTCCCTCCTCAGTTGTCTCTATATCATTCTCTGACACTGAGGAGGTATGTCCATAGTCTCTCCCTCCTTTTTCCTTGCTCTTACTCACTATGTACCATAGTTCAGCTTGTTCTCATTCTAGACTGCTGCCAAGCCAACATCCATATTACACATATGGCCATCAGAGTTATGGGTCAAACAGGTTGCTACATAGACAGCTGTCCTGTTTTCACTTGACTGTTACCACAGCACCTCAAACTGCTGCCATGAGCCACTGCTCATGGAGTGGGAACAGGGAGCAACAGGGATGGCAAGAAATCCCCAAGGATAATGACCATGGGGAAAACCAGGATGACAGGGACCACAACAAGGACAAGTGTCAGATGAAAATGATGACACCAGCACCAATGGAGAATGTAACCAGGGAGTCAGGGGCAACAACAACAAAGATGAGCAAAACCACAACAGGTCCCTCCCTTGCATTTTTTGCAATGGAGGTTTTTGTAATTCATTTCATGGCCCCTCCCTCATACAAAACATGAAATGGGAGGGCAGAGTTTCTTTTAGTACTTATGATGTACCCCAAGGGAGTTCATTGATCCAATAAATTCTTTTAATCCTTACATTGTCCCCTTGCATTGGCACAAGGGATAGTCAAATAAATTTCAGTGCTTGATGTGAGGCATTATTCAAATAAAAGGCCTTATTGTCTGTATTGCCTGGGTGTGGTTAACTTAGTTGAGGGTTATACAATACAAATACACTAGGTTGAGCAATAGAGAACATCAAATACAAGGCAAAAAAAGAATGAAGATGACAGTGTATGCTCATGGTGTTGCACCTGTGGTGTTTCACAACAAACCATGGTAAAAACCTGTCACCATGGTTACAGTGTTAGAATGGGTACAGTGTACACAGGTATGGGTGTGGTGTGTAAAATTTTACCCACAGTGTGACCTGTGTTACACCCTATACAGGCACTGTCCTAGTAGCCTTTGGACCCACATGGGAAATGGCACACCCTGTCACTTTCAAAAGCTGGCAGCTCAATGGTGCAGAATGAAATTACCTGAACAAGAGATGTTATCCATAATGTGTGCACTGTGAAAATGGTGCATGGACCTCCTTGGTTCCCACATTAACATATACACCAACCATAAAACCCACAGAA
>QLOK01001469.1:618-11845 GCA_003313805.1 Tricholoma flavovirens
TACTGACTATCCTCTTTTTTAGACTAATAACAGCACAATCACCCCGAGAAGCATGCCCCATGCCCAACCGCTATTCCCTCTGCTGTGAGCCCCTGCTCGCAGAGTGGATAACAGGATAAATGACAAACTCGCGGAAACGACACCAGGGAGGGGCAGGAGGCCTTTGAAGCAGGGTACCCGAAAGGTGTGTACCTGATCCCTCAACACCTGCCACGTCACACTGACAACACACCAACGGGGCATGACAGCAGCGATAGACGGCGCAAAAGCACCTGCACCACGCCCACAAGCGGCTGCTCGGGGATCGCGGGTGCACACTGCGAACACCATCCCCGCGCTGATGTGGACAGCACGGCACACGCATGCACGCTGACGAGCAACTGCTCGTCGGGTGGATGACGGGCGCTTGGCCACAATGAGGGCCTCTAACGACAGGGCACGCACCTACCAACAGGAACGACAATGACGACAATGACAATAAGGCAAGGAGGGCGCCTGCCACCACAACGGGGTCAGGAACCGGGGGACAAGCCCAGCACCCGACACCCACCACTGCGAGCACTCGCTTGCAGAATGGATCAGGTGCTAACGGCGTTGTCCACCACCCCACAAATGCCGCCCGCACTCGTCTCACTTGCCAACGAGGTGGCGGTTTTGTTTTTCTTAGCACATGCTGCCACCATATACAAGGGGCAGCTTTTATTTTCTATATATGTTGCTTATTTTGAGTATTAGATCTTTTGATTAAAATTTTACAGAACAGTTTAATAAATACTAATATTACCTACTACACACTACCCTTCCTATAGGTTCTACAGGCTACAGTAACTACAGTGTCTACAATTCTATGGTGCTCTATAGTTCACTATGTCATCCATAGTGGCTATAGGTTCTACAGGCTACAGTAACTATGGTGCCTACAATACTACGGTGCTCTATAGCTCACTATGTCATCTATAGCTTACTATGGTGCTATGGCATGACCCATGGTTTGCTGATGAAGCCACAGACTCGGACGCAATCGGCCCCTGGGCCCAGGCTACATGGGACAACGGAAATCGCCAAAGCCTGGACCAATACTCGCTCAGGCATGGGGCAGCTGTGTACATTGAATAATTAATTACGGTTGCTATTAGTATTAATACATTCTGGAAGTTTGAGAGTTGAACGTTGAACGTTGAGGGGTTAGGTACATTTTGAAAAACAGATGGAAGTCTCGGACCGGTTGCCGTTCCTCCATTCCGCACGGCCCGGCTCTGCCTAACCCTGCTAGTGCTTTTGCACTGAGGCTCCTTTGGTAAGGTGGGTCAAGCGTGGCCGTGAGAAATAATAAAAACATTAAAAAAATTAAGAACGTGAGTGGATATCAGCCTTGCCCGTTCTGGCGCAGATACCAGTCCCCTGGAAATGGTCAAATTATCTCATAGGGCCTGCCTATATCCCGAACTTGAGGTACCTTCCATATTGAACTAAGGCATGAAGGGTCATGGCAGTATGGTATGTCCCCCCTCTTTTGATTGAATTGCCCATAGTGGAAATCATAACACTTGTCATACTCGTAATCAAAGGCCAACTCTGTATTGGGGAGAATGAACACTTACGATTCACACAATTCATGGTTTGTATTCCATTTGCAGCCACACACTAACTCATCTATGGAATGTGAGCAATTGGGACATAGAAGATGTTCTTGAACACATTAGGTACAATTTATCAGCTGTCCGCCAGAGAACATTCACAGAATAACCTTGATGGCTCTTGCCCACATTCTGCCATATTCTATCCTTTAGGATTGTGTGGCACAACACACATGGTTGGTTCTTGCGACCTGCATTGCATGTGGTGTGCCACTTAATATCACATCTACCATGATACATCTGATCAAAGGCCAGCTCTGTTGTGGAGAAGAAGCACTTACAGGACACAAGTTTCATGTCCGTTTGGGCAGCCGCCCGCTACCCTGGTTACATCTTTGAGGCATACTGGACATTCGAACGGTTCTGCAACATGTTAGGTGCAATTCATCAGTTGTCTGAATGTTCGTGGGCTGACCATCTACAGGGACAGTCTGAGAACCACTACTCCTAGGGGATAAAAGCCACATATCTTGACACACTGCGACAGACCTGGGTATAAAACGAGTGAAGGGCCATGCCAAGGATTGAAGGGACTAACAAGCTTAAACAGTTTTCATGGGAAGAGGAAGGGCTATCACCCAGGCCGATGCCAACAGGTATTGCCTGGGAACACGAAACAAAGAAAAGAGCGGAGATGAGAGTGAGGATGGATGGCTCAGGTTGCATAATGCTGGTGAATTTGTTAGTGAAAAGAGCAGGAAGTGATAGAATGACAAGTGTATGTGTTGAGGAGCTGCAAACGTTATATGACGTAGTATTATGAGTCAAGTCTTGACCCAGAAACGAGCAAGTAAGGAGTTGGTACTACATACTGTCCAGCACTCCCCCGGGAAGCTGAGCTCCGGCATAATAACAAGGATCTGCATGCTGAGGAGCGGCAAGTTTTATATGAGTCGAGATTCACTGATTCAGAAACGAGCAAAGTGAGAAGTTGGTGCGTACTGTCCAGCACTTGCCTAAGAAGCGGTGTTGGAATATGGATGTCATGGTGCAGCTGGCATCAGTATAGCAGTGCCCAACAACATTAGTCACTTACACAGCACTGAGGCTATGCTATAGGTATATAAGTAGTCAAATGTTACCATTGCCACAAGATCGGACATTATGCGTGAAATTGCCCAGAGAAAGAGGATAAGGCGGCGACTGCCTACGACCATGAGTTTGCTTTTTGGTGGAAAGTGCAAGGTTTTCCATATGGTGCGAATCACTTAGTCACCACCACAAAGTGACAAACTTTTTGGAGACTAGAGAAGTTGTCCCTGTAAAAGTTGTCTTGACAAGATACTCCTTTTAGCAATAGGAATAAACTGTCAAGTTAGAATTTTAACTGCTTCAAAATTGGATTTTAATCCACTACTGATTTGGCCATCACACAGCCACATACCATATTTGGAAATGACTAAGCTGATTAATAGCCCAAAATGGATGTCTCTTTAATCTAATCATTGAGAACAGCTGCAACAGAGTCAGGAATATGACAATGAGACTTATACTTGGTAGAGTTAAACTTCTTGACCTTCACATGAGCTTCCTTAGTGCCCAGTCCCTCACAATAAGCATCCATCCAACAGTGCATGCAATGTTCCCATTTCCGAATTGTTGAGAGAGAGACAGATTCCATTGCTATTGGCATATTTGCTTTGAGAGTGTCAAATGTCATGTTGCAGTGTTCGCGGAGATATTTTTTTTACTGTACCCCAGAAGAACTCAATGAAGTTGAGCTCACAGTAAAATTTCAGAAGCAAGATGCACAGATGGCCAGCATTCTTGATGACTTCTTGAATGAGAGATTTTTGTTCAAGAAAATCAAGCTGGTTCTCCATAATGCGACAGCAGCAACAACCCAAAACACCCAGTTCACATTTCTTGCACTTTCCATGGAGTTTTTGGGAGGCTGCAGTGTTAATGCTACGTTCAGAAGGATGTGACAAAGACTCTTCAGCTGATTGGGGAAATCTGGGTGATTGGGAGGGAATACCATTGGTTGGACAATCTTGACACCATTTTTCAGAAACCATCCATCTCTCATCTGGGCCTGAGCACCTCCTGGGCTCACATTCATCCAAGAAGCAACAAGAGCATCTTCAGCATATGCTGAGTGACTTTGAGAATTATCAACCATGAAAAGAGCCTGATACCCTGGGCCATGAACTGTTTCAAAGGCTGGAATAATCTTGGACTTGAGCTGGGAAGTTTTTTGATCAGGACTTGGACTTGGATGAGTGTGGCAGTAGTCAACAATTCAATGTACCTGATTCACAAAGAGTTCACCTGTCCAGTAGCCATTGTAATTCTTTCCATATTCGAGTGATTGACTTGCATCCCTCATCCAACCAACTGTCGAACAGATGACATCACTTTGGTGAAGCCCACACCCAACTCCTTTCTTTCTGAGTGCATGCTGATCATTGAATACCCAACTTTTTGACTTTGTATCATGAGCTTGCACCATCATCTCATCCTGTGCAATGAGTACAAGTGGCCTTTCAACAAAGTTATTGGGCACCACCTCTTTCACCACATCTTTCATATCATATCGGACAAGTTGACGGAAGTGCTTTTTCATTGCTGGCAAGAAAACCTCTTGGCAATATTGGACAACATCAGGCTGATCATGTCCATTGAATTAAAGTCCTTTGTTGAATGTGATATACAAAAAACCTTCACTTCTGAGCCAACGCTGGGTGGTAACCAGCAAGACACCTTTTACAACTTTCATTTGAATTCATGGGAATAGTTCCAGCTCCATGTATTGCTTCAACCCTCTTGGCATCTCATTCACAAGATGGTGAAGATATGGATCTGCTGCATGTGGGACCATCTTGCCTTGCAAGAACTCCTAGAGCTTGGCAGGGTTCATTGCCCATTTGTTTGAATGGACAAATGCCCACAGCTCTGCCTTGATCACAGGATCATCAAGAAGTGAGTAAACCTTGCCATGCATCCCCTTTTTGGACATTGGCAACTCTTCTTTTTCATCCACACTGATGCCCATGAGCGCAGATTCCTCCCACCCCACTTTGGAGCAAACCTGTGGCTCTCTGCTGCATGTTTTAATGCATCAATCCCATTTTGATCACCCTTCACCATCATCAAAAGGAAACTTTTGATGGCCCAAGCTCGGTGGGCCTGTAACCTGTTATGTCCCCCAGCAAATTTCATTCTCTTGGAGTCCAACAGCTTTTGAATTGACTCAAGTGCTGCCTTGTACTCTTTGGCCTTCTTTTCACATTGTATCTGCGTTTCCTTTCGAATTGGAATTTCATGATGATGTAAGCTTTCCTTGGATAGAGATGAGCTTCACTGGGTCTGACAGCACAGAATAGGACCAGAGTATATACGGAGCGAGAGTCTAAGGGAGAGGTACAACAGTGAACAGGGGTGTACGTAAATGGGAGAAAAGGAAGAAGAATCTGATCTCGAGCTGTAAGTAGATATATATGGGGAAAGTGACAGATGTGCAAATATGAGCATCGGATGAGTAAGCGTCAGGATTACAGATGAACACGTTTCAGTGGTGGGGTTTGAGAAAGTTGACAAGTTTGTGATGTCAACAATTGGTTGGGGGATGGAGTTGGATCCTCGGGTTCACTTTCATCATCAGCATCATCACCCTCATCTGATGAATATACTGCCAATTCAGCTGGTGTATACACATGCCATTCAAGTTCCAACTCATTCATTTTGGCCTCAACATCAATCACAGAACAGGTGTTATCCATATCGGTTGTGTTGTTACTTGTCAAACCAATGGGTGGCCTTGGAGGATTTGGCTTGAAAAAATTGCACATCATCACAACATCTGGACGGGTCCTGCCATAATGTGAATATTATTGTGTTTTGAAAGGATGGTCTTGTACTGACAAGTTTTTCACTTCCTCCCTTTCTTTCTTTCCTTTTCAAGCTTCAAGTGCATTGCAGCACCATGTCTGTGAGGAATGACCATTATAACCAAGTGTGCAATTCATTTCCAATCCTTTTCTGATTTGTTCATCTCCAGCCGGATCTCCCCTTGCTTTCTCATTATCTCCACATCTTGTTTATCAAACTCAGACAGTGACTCATATCCTGGACTGTTCAAGTTGCCTTCTGAGAGTTCAGATGTCATATCTGAGCTGAGAATGGTGTCAACTCCACCATAATACCCTGATTCTGACCCTGAGTTCTGGATTTCAATGACAAGTGAGTTGTTACCATGGTTCTGTGCCAGTCCTGATGGAATGTCAACATTGTTGGCAACAGAAGTCTGAGATTGTTTCAAGGCAGTGTGCACTGCAAGCATGGCCTTCATTGCCCTTGCTGCTGCTTCTCTTCAGTATTTCATGGGAGGCATAAGATATTTCAGTAGCTACTGTAGCATAGGGATTGCTCTAAACTTTCTTAGATTTCATCACAAAATTATCATTATATCTGCCAATCATACATGAGTGCTATTTAGTGCCCCAAAGCCTAAAACTCTGAGTCTGTTGACATCACTTTTTTTTTTGGCCTCTGGCCAATTTGGCCACTGTCCCAAAGTAGTGGTGACTAAGTTATTTGCACCATAGGTGCCTGATGTGATTTCAGGTGGACCCTGATGCGATTTCAGGGTTGTTCGGGAATTGATGAGATTTCAATTCTAGGGGGTGAGATACCCAATTATGGAAATATGGTTATTTTTATTTTCTGTGAATGTGCCGATTAAGGGGGTGTGTTGAAATTGAATTAGGTAATCTGGCACATTCACCATTGGCATTGCCTTAACAGGTAGAAATGGATTGCGAAATTACTATACCAATATGCTATGTACTAAATAAGTACTTAAACTATCCATGTATTGTAAATATTCCCTATTGAGTTGTTCCAACCTGCAGTCCTAACCGACACTTACCAGGCGAAAATACAACAGCAGCAACCAGATATTGCTGACTGATGAGCTGGCAGTGAGAATGTGAGAAAAGGAGTGGGGTCTACAGCTGGTAGTCCAGGCAGTAGAGGATAGCAGAGAGTGAACCCCTTAACTTATCTTGCACCAAGCAGAGTATGACCCAATTCTATAGGTAGCTATACTATGCCAATGCAGTGATAAGTAAGAAGTTGTTGCTTATATAAGCACTACCAATAGTATGTATGATCCCCACCACCACACATAAGTATACCCAAATCCCTTACACTATATGGATGGTCATGAAAGACCCGATGTTGTAAAGCATTGTGAGGAAGTGTTTTTGCCTGTGATGAAGACATTTGAGAGATGGATGGTTTGCTTTGAAGGCCCTCAGTTAACTCAGGTGGAACCTGTACTTGAGCCAGGAGAAAGGGTTTTGATTGCAGAATTCCACAATGAGAGCTGTTTTCAGCAAAATGACCATAAAAGCTCCTTGTGGTGAGTCATGAGCACAACTCATTACTAAGGTTTCTGTTAATAATGATTGCAAATGTGAATTTTAGGCTATGAGAGGGTGAACAGGTCCTTCACAAGAAGGGCCATGGTCATTTGATTCATGTCTCAGATTTTATTGAAGAAGTTAATGGGCAACTTGTCTCACTCACTCCAGATGGCAAGGTTCATCATGATGCTCACAAGGTCATTTATCCTGGGTCTAATGGAGACCTGTATTTGGACTGTGATCAACTTGTGAAACAAGTTGTTGATTTGGCCATTCCAATTTTTGAGGAGGCTCATCCAGGATGTCAAGCACTTTTCATATTTGACCAATCTTCAGCACATGCAGCTCTCCCTCCCGATGTGCTCAAGGCCTCTGAAATGAACAAGAATAATGGCAGTAAACAACACTTTCAAAAGGACACTATAATCCCTGAAACCAACCCTTATCCAGAATACTGGGGCAAGATGCAGAAGATGACAGCAGAAAATGGCCAGCAGAAGGGCCTCCAACAAACCCTTGAAGAGTGTGGCTTTGATGTGAAAAACATGTGAGCCAAATGTGCACCTGTTTGCCCATATGAGAATTCCAACTGCTGCATGGCCCACCTTCTCAGTAAGCAAGATGATTTTGCTAATCAAGTTTCCATGCTCAAAATCGTGATTAAGGAGGCCAGCCACAAGTGCATCTTCCTTCCCAAGTTTCATTGCGAATTAAATCCAATCAAAATGGTAAGTTTTCAGCTCTCAAGCATGGACACTAGCATCTCATGGATTTGTAGTACTGGGGTTGGGCTAAGTACAGATATTGCTAAGCTCCTAAAAAGACATTTGACAATGTAAAGAAAGCTGCAATCAGTGCCCTTGACTCCTGTCTGATTGAAGTCATTTGGCAGTTTATAAATTGTGCCTGGTGCTTTATGAGTGCATACTGGTTGGGTTTGAAAGGCAAAGTTGTTGGAATATGGATGTCACAGTGCAGCTGGCATCAGTATAGCAGTGCCCAACAACATTAGTCACTTACACAGCACTGAGGCTATGCTATAGGTATATAAGTAGTTACTCTACTTTAACATTCCTTATGTGTTTGTAGAGCTCACACAAACATGAATATTGTCATATAATCTCGTTTGGTGGTCCCACACTCGATTCTAACAAAAGTGGCAGTGTGGGCCATTTGGAAGCAGAAGGGACATCAAACATGTTCATGATTGGCCATGATGCACAAGGCAGTGCTTCACTGAGCCCATGTATGGGTCACATCTCTTATATTTTCACTCAAAATTTTGGCTGCCCAAAAACCTTGTGGGAAAAACTTTGGATATAACTTTTTAGACATATTTTGCCTTCCTGAGTCCAAATCTGAAGTTAGTTTTTGCCTAAATATGCTGGGTCACAAAATATCAAAATTGTTGTGTTTGTTTGTCCACGACTGTAGCGATGCCTACCTTAGTATCTTAACACACAAGGTCACAACTGATCACATCACCTGACATTGGATGAGTGCGGGTTTTGTCTAAGGTAGATGAAACCCATCCCCATCTTATGTCACGTGACCAAGCATGATGAATCATGACAAAACCTAAGAAACCAAAGATGCTGCAATGTGGAGGCATGTTTACAAAAATATGCTTACACCAAAAGTTCCATTTAGTAAATTTAAAAATTTTGGTGCAAGCAGAATTTTTATTTTGCATTGCAATGAGCTGGCATGTTGTGATTGTTAGCATTCTTAGGTATTAATGTGTTGGACACATGATTCCAAAAATAACACAGCACATCATGTCAAAGTAAGTGCAATTATGGCTGGCCAAACTAAACACAAGTGTGCCCAGATTATCAACCTTGGAGATTGAGCAGGTAAAAAGAAAGCCAAAAAGTTATCTAAGGAGGACTCTGACAAGGAGAATGTATGTATGCAAAATCACATATACATGAGTTTTGCTGATGAATTGCCAGGTTAACCCTCACTGGCAAACACCAGGTTTCCTAAATGAACAACCAGCTCCAATGATCAATAGCATTTCTATTCTCAGAGAATCTCAGGAGATGGAAGATGAAGTCAGCATGCTGGCACCTGAGTCTGTCATTGACATGGCACATTTGGCACAAGGTGCATCTAAGTCAATTGAAGCAGATTCTGATCACCCTGGGGCAGGTCTAGATATTGAGGCACCATCTTGTGAGAATCAAGAAAGGATGGCCACAATGCAAATTGAAATACAGCCTGAAGATGACTCAGAGAGTGGTGATGAAGACAATGGCTGCAGTGCATACAGAAGGATTTGGAAGTGCAATGGTAACCTCACATCCAAATCTGATCAGCACAACGAATTGACACAAGCACAACAGATATGCCGTGTGTTCCCACAAGTTTATGGATGCATACTATCATGGTTTGGATGGTAACATTGGTAAGCAGGCTGCATGGGCTGCCCATAAATATAGAGGTCATCAGGTGCTGCCAGAATCCCTGATGACTGATCTGAAGAAAGCAAAATTGAACTGAATCTTATTACTACTTATTACTCATATATATCACAGTCTAATCTGTACATACTGCATATAGTTTTACAACATATTCTCATAAGTACCTTTGTAGATACTCAACACATGATCTTTTAATTACAATCATGTTTTGCTAACACACAATGTCACGACACTTCTTGATCTTTAACCACCACCATCCAGTTGTGGGAACTCGTCGCCCCCACTATGGCTGTGCTTTACTCTACCTAACACCTCTTCACTAATCGACATCGTCCTTCATTGGGTCTCTCTTATGACTCATATCACCATCCATTTCAATTAAAATTATCATTTTAACTTATTGGGGTACACTGCGACAATCCGCGTGGTCTATCCAGTATGCTCTTGCTGGCGGCAGGAATGCCCTGCTACGATCTACTTCTCAATGCGACTCAGGCACCATTTTCAAGTCCTCGACATACCACACCAGCTCTGCTTCGCGCAGACCCTGGCCCTGTGCTAGGGGCGCAACCCTTTGTCGATCAGGTGGAGACCTGCAAGCTTTGGGGAGGAAGACCAATAGCGGAAGGCTGCCAATGGCCAATCATGGAACCGTCCCTGCACGGTCCACACCCTATTGGGAGAGTGTTGGCATTCTCGATCAGACTTCATCAGCATTGGGAGGACGAGGGACGTACATACCGTAGGATGATGCTGTGGGGAACAGGGGGAGTATCGGTTGAGGGAGGTCAGGGGCTGAACTGCAGAGTAAAGGTGAGGGTCGATTGTTCAACAATGTTCTTTAATTCACTTTCCAATGTGTGCAAGTTAAGCACTCCCCATGATCGATCCTTTGTTCGTACACCAACTATTCAGGTCACTGACAGCTGGAAGCTTCGGCGCCCATGCGGGCTTAGGAAGTATAGAATACCCTAGTGCAAGCGAGTAGAAATGCAGTGGTAGCAGTTCAGGCTCACGTTGATGAGGGGGGTTCTTTAGGTGTAGCCTACCTCTGGGGGACTGCGATCGAGCACCCTAATTTTTGTGTACTTTGAGTACGTCTAAAATACACCCTATGTGGAAGACTCAAAAAAAAAAAAAAAAAAAAAAAACACACAATGTCACAGCTGGTCACGTCACCTGACATTGGATGAGTATGGGTTTCATCTACCTTAGAGCTTGTTCAGTAGCCAAACAAATTTGATTTCAACATGGACTCAATGCTTTACATTTGGTGGGGTTTGAAAATGAGATGATCACCAACTTGTCAGAGACTTGGAGCAGATGATGTCTGTTATCAGTCATAAATTGCAATACTATCTGTAGCACACATGGACAGATCTATGGATCCAGAAACACTAGCACAGCATGCTTGAAGGCAACATGAATTGAATCAGAATACTCTTAATGCAGTTCTAATGCTCTTGACACATCTTGTTGCTGCAATTGTGCCTATGCTTATTGACATGCTTCATCCATATTATTTGAAGATGCTGTATCACACTTCTGTACTATCTTGGTATGGTTGGGTTCTAGAGCTACTGAATGGACATCCTGAATGGATCCGAACAGAGCTTGGAGTTCACAAGCATGTATTTCTCAAATTGATTGATGAATTGTGGTTGATGGGATACTCTGATGAGAGGGATGTAATGTTGGTGGAGAAGCTCGCTATATTTCTATATGCCTGTATCACTGGACTTACATTTCAGCACTTGGGAGAGAGGTTCAGCAGGCAAATGGTACAATCACAAGG